>VZTG01002323.1:1973423-2002646 GCA_013397845.1 Melanocharis versteri | reverse complement strand
AGCGCGTCCTGCGGCCCCGCGGCGCCGCCGCCCGCATCGCGCACCGCGGCGGCGCGCACGACGCGCCCGAGAACACGCTGGGGGCCATCCGACAGGTCAGCACGGGCCCCGGGGCTGGCGGGCCACGGGCCCAGCCTGGGGGGCCTGCTGGGTTGTGTCTGATCATCCGCCCTTCCAGCACCAAGCCCTCCTCACCGCGAGTAACTCCGGCTGTTCTTCCGATAGCTGCTGGAAGCTGCGTGGCTGGTCCGTCCTTCATCCCCAAGGGAATTCAGATCAGATCTGAGTCTTGTGGGAGCTGTTATAGCCTTGGTGCTGATGGATATTTCAGCAGTGCAGCGATAATGAAATACTGTATTTTGTTGGTGTAGCAACGGCACATAGAGAGCGGACAGCAAGTCAGTAACAGGTTGTTTGTTTTTTTAAACCTTGAAGGACTGTGATGAGAATCCATAGCTATGGGAAGATGTGATACCAGGAGAACTTCAGTGTGTGCGTGGCACTTACTGCTGCCTCGTGTGCGAGGCATCAAGGCACAGCCAGGGTTCACAGTCTGATTCTGAGAATCATCTGAAACTGTGATTGGCAGTGTATCTGTGCGGTTGAGATGTTGCTGCTCTGAGGGTCTTCTACCTTTGCGTGAGACAGGACTCTTAGTCCTGATAAATTCTGAAGCTGCACAATCTTTCCATAGCCGACACCTGTAGGTAACCCCTAGCGCATACCTGGTTTTTGTCTTTCTGTTGCATTGTCCCTTTTCCCAGGAGGGCATTTGTCCTTCAGAGCAATTGGTCTTGTTTGCACTTCACTCAAGTGTTTTTCTGAAGAGTTCTTGGGAAAGATCCAGGGCAGGAACAGGGTGTATGAAATGTTCTTAGGCAGCCTGGCTGCTTCTTGCTCTCTGATAAGGAAATTCCTCAGAGAGGAGCAGGGATTTGCCTGCATCCATCTACTGCTTGGTACACACATGGTGAATTAGTGTTTACTAAGTGTTAATTTGTAGATTATGTAAACTGTAGGCATTTGCTTCTCGTGTCTTTTAGAAGATAACATAACTTAAGGACTCCAGGGTTATTACATTAGAAGGAGAAAGCAAGATTCTTTTCTGCATTTCTATCCTGAAACAGTTCCAATCCCAAGACTGAGGCATAATCACTATGGTTTTAGCTGTAAAATAGATTATGTGGTTCAGTTGATCTATGAATGCTCTAGCAATAACTTGGATAAAACCTTCTTTGTTCTGCAGAGAAAGACTACTGAAAAGTACATTATTACTTTATTATTTTTTCTACCAAAATACAAGCTAGTTATAGCTGTACGTATGTCAAATCTATAAAGCTGAGTCTTCTGTTGTGTATGTGATTTTTAAAATTTTTTTTAAGGCAGCTGAGAATGGAGCAACGGGTGTGGAGCTGGATCTTGAATTTAGTGCAGATGGTATCCCCATTCTCATGCACGATGACACAGTTGAAAGGACAACTGATGGGGCTGGGAGACTGAGGGACCTGACTTTTGAGGAAATCAGGAAGCTTAATCCATCTGCAAAACACAGGCTACGGTAAGTGAACTACTCTGAAATTACTCTTTTAACAGTGAAAAAATAATTCTTGGTAAACAAAATTATTGACTCGATCTATTACTGATGAAAAAATTTTTAAATTTAAAACTTAGTCCCATATGCTACTTCTGATTTGATTTTAGAGGCATATGAGACTGTATCTCCTTACCTATCAGTACATTAGGAACAGTAAAACAGAGTCAAGATAAACTGCCTTTTGAGGACAAATTCCACAAGTATCTAACATGAAACAGGTCAATCTCTACTTAAGCTTGTCCTAAATTGACTGCAGGACACTAAAGGTGCTGGGATCTTCATGGTATGTCAGAATTGGCCAGAGGAATTACTTCTAAGATTAATTTTATTCTCATGTGTTTCTTGACTGATTGTGTTTTGGGGATTTAAAACATCAGGTTTGTACTGTTGAAGAGGAGCTAGACAGATTTTGGGTAGCCTCTGTGACCCTAGTGGCTGATTAGGTCCTCCCTAGGGGTATGCAGGGGAAAATATTTCTGTACAGTACTAAAAATTTGATAACAATGCAACTTCTGCAGTATCAAAAGTGAGTCCATTTCAGAGGAAGATCTTGTAATGTGTGCTCCTGAGACACTACATGAGGAAATTCCAGAGATGCAAATGTGCCACCTCTGAGTGTGTGGCACAAGGAGGATCTTCCCTGTCTCACTGGGAAGGTGATCACCTGGGCCACACAGCAGGAATTCCCACAGGCAGTGACTGCTGAGCAGCTGCTGTTCGCTGTCACCCCATCAGGAACGATTTATTGATGGGTGAAGCTGCTTCTGCTGAGTGCTCAGCTTGTCTTGCCTGCTCTGCCAGGATCTGCATTTCTGGCTCAGGCCTTGGGAGTGCAGTAGGAGCAGGAGGAAGGCAGCAGTTGGGACTGAAAGCTTGTTTGTGGGAGTTGGGGGAGGAGCTGAAGAGCTGGGGTTGGTGTTTTGGGGTGGGACACGGGGCCGTTGGATCCCTGCTCCAGTACCAGTGTAGCAGCAAACTGTGTTTGAATCAGCTCTGTGTGGCTGGGGATGTGCAGGGCCATGTGTGTGCACAGGTTTGTTGACTGCATTCCAATGAGTTCTCCATTTCTACAGGAGCCAATTCCAAGATGAAAAGGTACCAACTCTGAGAGAAGCTGTTGTGGAGTCTATGCATCACAATCTTACAATCTACTTTGATGTCAAAGGCCATGCAAATCAGGTACTGCTCACTGCAGCAGGACACCTTCCCTCACCCTTCTTTGGGTTTCTGACCTGCTGTTGGGCTGGTCTCAAACTGGTCCCTGTGGAACACTCCCTTCTTTAACATGAGCCAGCCCAGCTCTGCTACTTGTGTCACCCCAATTGTCCTGGGAAGCTGCAACTTAAAATCAGCACGAGGTTCATGCAAATGTTGCTGTGAAACAAAACAAAGGGAGTTCCCTGCTGTGCTGAGGGGAGCCAGAACCTCATCTTCAGCCTCCAACGAGGGATCTATAATTTGCATTGCTGAAGGCAGATGCAAATGATCCACCACTAACATTTTATGTAAAACTAGAATAATTATTTTTCTTTAGCCTAGCAAAATATGGGAATAAATTAATTTTCCTCTTGAACTAAACCCTAGGTAGTACTAAAAAAATTATATCCACAACATATTTAAGGGTATTTCAAACACTGAGAATCCTACCCATTGTTGTAAACAGAGTAGTGAAAAGGAATTCTTTTGCAAAAAACCAAAATGTCTTTTCTGTGTTAATGCTATAAACAAGATGCTGTTTTTCTTCTCCCTTTCTATTTCAATCTTGCTACACAAAACAGGGAAGTGTTTTTAAGATTGTTCTAAAATGACTTAGCAGTGTAAATTAAAGATGAATGTATGTATAACATCTCTGTGTGTCTCTAATTGCAGGCAGTTGATGCCCTGAAACAACTCTACCAGGAATTTCCACAGTTGTATAACAGCAGCATAGTCTGTTCTTTCATGCCAGATGTTGTTTATAAGGTGATGTTTCCTAAAAGTTTATTTTTTGTTTTTTTAGTCCTGCCTGGGAATTTCAGTATGGTATTAAACTCCCAGTTCCAGGTTCTTTTTTGGCTGTTCAAATTCCTAAGGCTTTTAAAATCAAATGAAGCATAATGCATAATCTTATTAGATCACTCTACTCGTTAGATGCACACAGGAATCTACAGCAATTCCCTCCCTTCTGAAAGCAGTGCAGACAAATGTGCATTGCTCTTCTGGTTGGTGTCTGGCCAGGTATCTGTGTGCAAGGTACCTGATAGATAAACCTCTTATTCTGGATTACTCCTGAAACTCTTTCCTCATTCTTATTGCCAAGTCTACTTACTATTTTTTTTCCATTATATACATTGCATGAGTGCTATGTAATTTTTTTAACATAAGAGCTGGTGCTTATTCAATATGTTGTAAAGAAAAAAAAACTATAAAATATCAGATTTCTGAAAGCATTACAAAAGGATCTGGAGGGGAAGGGGAGAAGGATTCTGGTAGAGTTGTAAATGCAGGATAGCACTTTGTATCTAATCTCTCAAAACTGTATTTAATGCAGCTGGGCTTTTGGATGAATTACAGTCTTTTCTCCTTGGTTCTCCAGATGAGACAAGCTGACAGAAATGTTGTGACAGCACTGACACACAGGCCCTGGCAGCTGAGTCACCTGGGAGATGGGACACCCCGATTCAATTCCTGCTGGAAGCATTTCTTGTATATGGTGATGGATGTCATTCTGGACTGGAGCCTACACAGTTTCTTGTGGCGATTGTGTGGGGTTTCAGCTTTCCTCATACAGAAAAATTTTGTTTCACAGTAAGTGTTAAAGCTTGCTTGGATATCAGGAGATAGTCTCTCCTGTTAATCTGCAGGGTGGAGTTAACACAGAATGTGCTTATCAAAATGTTCCATTTAGTGGCGGGTAAGGTGTCTTGATAATTTCTTTACTCCACGCTATTTTATTATTTTAAGCCTCTATCTTCTTAATCTGAATTTTTGTCTTCTGTTAGAGCCTACATTTAACCTTAAAGAGAAAAAGCGTTTGTTGCTTTTGCCTGTTTATGATAAGAAAACACAACAAGACGATGTTGCAGAAGGTGGCACACTATTGTTCCTTGATGCAGTGCTGATGCAAGACCAAAACTCAGCTGTAGCCTCAGCACGGTCTGCCTTAGCTCTGTGTAGTGTCAGGCTCCTCTCAGGGTGTCTTTGCTCCTTGCAGGGACTACGTGAGGCACTGGTCTTCCAGAGGAATTCGGGTGGTTGCCTGGACAGTGAACACATTTGCAGAGAAAAGCTACTACGAAAGTGTCCTTGACTGCAGCTACATCACCGACAGCTTGGTGGAGGACTGTGACCCTCACTACTGACCCAGCCCGACCACGCTGCCCTCCTGGGGCAGCTCTGCAGCCACGAGGGCATCCAGCAGTGCCCATGGACTGCTGAGGAGAGCTCTGGGAAAGGCAGAGCAGCAGCTGGCTTCTGCCTGTGGTCACATCTCAAATGCAGGAGCCCTCTGGTGCACTGGCCAAAGCTGTGGTGCAGCCATGCACAGTCTGAGGAAGTCACTGTAAGGTGGAAGAATCAGATCTGACAAGCCTGTTGGGCCATACATTGTCTGTGCAGGTGGCTTTATAATTCTCTGGCTATTCCTTTGCTTCGTTTAAATTTTGGTTTTAAATTTATATCAGCAATTTTGGTGTCAAAATTTCAAATCATAACTTGGCGTTAGTAATTTTAACAGCATGTTCTACAAGTATATACTAATTTGAGGTTGATTTATAGCACCTTAAAATCATCTACATTACTGTTCTTAAAACAGAAACTGGAAATAATGGTGCCAAAATAGAAGATGAGTATATTTCCCTGCCCTGCATGGAAAGATGGCTGTGCTGAATCTCGATGAGGAAGGAAAAGCCAACTTTCCATGTGTGATGTGAAGGTTGTGAGAGTTAACAAATAAAACTTGAATAGCTTCTTATCTTCTAGACCTCTTAAGAGAGCCAAGGGCGGATAGGAAATTGTTTCTTCTAATGAAGAAAAGACACAGCACATGAATGTATTTATTTTTAAGAGAAAGCTATTATATTCAGTGCTGGTAAACAGTAGAACAAATGGAGCTGAAATGCCTTTTTAGTTTGCCTTTGGTTGCGTGATGGAAGGGCACTCAGAGGGATATGGAAACTGTAATCCAGATTTAACTTGAACTCCAAAGAGTCTGCAGTTACAATAAACAACCCTCTGAGAACTCATGGGAAGGTGTTCTTTATCAGCTGTGCAGAAGTGCATTGATGTAAAATGTCAAAATTAGTGCAGATTGTCCCAATTCATGCTACAACCTGCGGGGTGGTGGGGGGAGTGGATTTTTTGTTTGTATCTTGAGCTCCAGCCAGGCACAAAGGAGGTCCTTTTCCCTGTCAGGATGACAAGAGCCTCTTCCATTCGTTCACTCATCCCCCCTGCCCTGCCCGGCAGAAGCAGCAATCTGACTGTAATAAACTGTAAATACGGCTCAGAAAAATTAACCCAGTTCACACAAGTTATGTCACAGCCATTACCATGTCTCAGTCATTAAAAACAACTGCATTTTAATATCCTTCTGTTTATTTGACCAATACTTCAGGTTTAGTTTAAATCAGATAAAAGCTGAGTAAACAATATAACTGATATAAAAATATTTTTTAAACAGAACTTTTATTTACAGTTAGGCACAAGTTTCCTTCTTATTTAGTCAACAAGACGTGGTCAGCTGTGGAGAGAGCCTTGCTGCATCGAGGTGATGCCAGTCCTGGGGGAAGGCTGCCACCAAATATCACTGCTGCAAAACCCCAACAGGTGGATATTCCCTACCACAGTAAAAAACCGAAGTCCCGACGCATTTTGCAACCCGTTCTTCTATTTTTTCTTCCATTAAGAGGTAAAAAACCGCGTGATTCTTCCAGTCATTAGTGCGAGAGCGCATCGCTTCCTGCAGCTGCCTGGCGATGCCTTCGCTCGGTGCTGGCCGTGCCTGCTCAGGGCTGAAATCCTCCGCCGTCATCGCTGTCCTCCTGCAGCGCCGCTTCCCGGGCGCGCAGGGCGAGCGCCACGGCCCGGGACGCGCCGGGGCTGCGGCCGGCGGGGCCGGGCTCCCAGCCTGCGGGGCACAGGGGAAACGGCGTCAGCCGCGCTGCTGGGGACAGCCACCCCCGTCAACGCCCCGTGCTCTTCAGGGATCTCATCTGTCGGGTTTTTGGGATGAAGTTCCACGGAATGGTTCAAACTACCACGCAAGATCCCATAGCTTGATGTTGTTCTGAGCATGATGATGTTCTAGGGACTCTACAGCATTAGTAACCCCTTCTGAGATTCATGCCAAGGTGTGAAGTGTCTCTAAAGTGATTTAAAGCTCTTGCTTGTCTATTGGGTGCTCCCATAAGGCAAAGTGGCTCATTTACCCAGGAATTGCACTCTCCAGTATACAGAAGCTGGTGATCAGTCGTTAGAAGTCACCACCAACACCAGAACAAGCTACTGACAAGCATAACCTATAGAAAATATTCACCCCACAAGCCCACTCGTTTTGTCTTCTCTTTACAAAATGCTGTGTCCCTGACATGCAGCTGTCACATGCTGTGTCTGTACATCAAAGATTTTTACTGAGCTGAATTTCCAAGAGCTTTCTGTGTTTCATCGTAGTTGCTTACCTGATGGAAAGTCACTGCTGCTCGAGATCCCAGCAGAAAAAGGATGCTGAAAACAAAATGCACAAGCAGGTTTAGGTCATGATTTCCTCCGTGTGTGTTATCTTGTATTTGAAAAGATACTAGTTACCTGTGAAAAAACCATACTCTCCAGGTCTTGAGCAGGTTTGTGATTGTGAGTGTTCCAATAGCTATTCTGATCATGTTTTTTATCTGTTCAAGTTAATCTTCAAAGTTATTTCCATGCATACAGGACTTTGCTCCACATACACCCATTGCCTATGCCATGCTCCAGATTCTATATAGGGGAATCTACATTTCCCTCTTTTGCCCATCTCACCTCATTGTAGGGTGTGTTTTGGTTTCCATCAAATGCCCTTCCTGGGTAGCCTGGCGCTTCCTGGGCAGGTTGCCTGGGTGGGTGGTATGGAGAGGAGCTTCTCTGAAAAACAATATTTGATATTAGAAGTCTGTGTTCTGGCTTCCAGCTGTGATTTATGGTCAGCACTGCTCACACCCTTGTCTCAGGGAGATGGCCCTTCCACTAAATCCACAATGAGATCATTCTGGCATCTCCTTTTGCAATCTGGCCTTAACAACTACAAGAACATCCACACTTTGGAGGCGACCAAATCTCCCTCTCAGGAGTCCCACTTGTGACACTCAACACGGCCACAGGTGGTTTGAAAATCCCCAGCACACAGAAAATGCCCATTCATATTCAGCTTCCCTCTTTATGGTTAATATTTATTTGTATTATCACACACATAATTATAGTTAACAATAGATCAATATCAATTACTATTCATATTTGGTTTTTTATTTATATAATCATTTTAATGATAGCCGGTCATACAGGGGGATTTGGTTTTTTGGAAGGAAGGAGAGGAACCTACCAAACAGTTTTTCTCTCTCAGTATGTAGGTCAAGGAGTTTTTACTCAACCCAAATAAAAACACCAGACAGCACCTATATGTGCAAATTTTAACACTAATTTGATGTCTCAGCAGGCAGGACTGCCTTGAAAAATTAATTCAAGTTTAGGACAACAGATGTCCATCAATGTTGTATGGGATTTAAAATGGGGTTAGGTCAAAGCACTGTTTTACCTCAGCTGAAAATAACCACAAATCATAACCCCCTAAGGGAATCCATAGTCAGGGGAGGAAGGCAGCCTCGGCAAGGTTCAAGTGTGACCAAACCCTTTGGTGACCATCACTGCACATGAACATTAGAAATGTTTCCTTAAAGTTTCATAACCATAAATTATGTCTGGTGAGGGTAAGGACTTTTCTATATCCTTATCAGGTTGAATTCCAGCCTGGAACAAATAGTTCAGGAACTTTCACAGCATCGTTTTGCTGTCTGGAGTTAAGTAGTAAACATTTAGATGAAGTTTTAAACACAGGCTTTTCCCAAACAAGCACAGCTGGAGGAGCCCATGGAACTGCACCAAGGAATTAAACAGCAGAAGCTGAGCAGTCAGACTGACCTGCTGGCCTTGTCCTCTCAGTGCAGGTGAGCTCTGGTTTGCCCTTTGCAGTGCCCGTAGTCTTTTAAGTAGAAACATCTTATCTTTTCCTGCCTGTAGACAAGACATATTTGATCATTAGCTGGAATGCAGTAATTATCCTTGAGAGGCTCAAGGCCTGTAAGTAACCACTGACCAAAATAATTCCTTCTATTCTAAAATAATCTGTCTACAGAGGGAGCTGCAGCAGCACATCTTGAAGATAAAATTCTGCTACAACTCTATTTGTGAGTTAAATTTCCCTGCACCTCCCATGGGGAAGGGCTCCCACCCTCTCTTGCACATTTATAGGAAAAACAGGTTACAGCTCCATAAAGCTGGATGAGACAATCAACACAGAAGCCAAATTATACAAAAGATACAGCTGAAAGCCAAACTTACATTATTAATTTGCTCATATAAGCGTTTGGTCATGATCTTTCTTCCTTGTATTATTTGCCAGTAAAGATAAGTAACAATTCTAAACAAAACAAAACAAAACAAGGTCCAGCATGTGAGCATTTTATTCTGGCCAATGTCTAGATAGAAATGTATCTTGTTTATTTTAACCCATTGAAAGACATATATACGCACATCTCTGTACACACACACACACACACACACACACACACGTAGAGATGTATACAATTACACAAGGAATGGCAAACACATAAAATTGCTTAAAACATGGCAAATGCATGAAATTGCTTAAAACATTATCTTGGAAAAGACCCCAAAATTTATGGGCTTGTATTGAAGATAAGAGGTACATTTAAGTGAGTCAACAATACAAGATGCATTTCGGATAACAAAATAACATAGAATGACTCTGTCATTGCCAGTTTTTTCCACTTAAGACTCCTTTCTTTCATTAGCAGATACTTACAGTACAACACTAGAGAGGATGAAGAAGAAAAGTTCACTCGTAATTAAGTTGTGGTAGATCCACACTACCCATTTTGAGACTGCGTAATTTTCCAGTATTCGTATCCACTCAGTGACTGCAGCATACATAGAAGACAAACCTCTGAAAGGACCACATCCTTCTGAAGGTTTTAAACTGAAAGAGTGAAAAAACAGCTACTTAAAGCTTTGCATGTTAACCAGTGAAATTGTTAATATTGTGATTTTCTGCATCAAGATGGTCCTCAGTTTTCTATAGCCCTCTGCTGTCTTTGGGCTCCTAGGATACTTCCATGATCTGTATTTCATTTTTAACTTGTGTCCCTCTCCAGCCATTAAATGCCCACCCCATTCTATGCAGTGAGAGATGAGTCCTTGCTGCAACGGATCAGTACCAAGCCCTGTAAGCACAATCTTGACCTAAATGTAACATGTCAATCACTGTAGCACATGCTACAGCAAATTGAAAAACCGGATTTTTTTAACATTTCACCACAGGCAACCATCATTTCATCTTGCCCTCAGGGACATGAGTCACTGCAGATCTTCAGCAACAACAGAATGTGGTGAAATAAGGCAGCCCATTACAAGAATTAACATTTTCAGGTAGATTGAAATAAGAAAGTGTTTGCTTTGAAACTGAGCCACTCCAGACAGTCTGAAATTCCCACTAGCCATCTGGAAATGATAGCTCTGATAGCTTTCATCCCGTCTGGTTTCATGTGTAGCCACCTGTCTCACTAAATATCGAAATCATGTTGCTGACTATTGTCAAGAGAAAGGCGTATCCATGCTGCCCTCCTTCCCGTGACCAGAGTAACACACACAAAACCAAAGCAGCTTTAAAATACTGTAACAACCTAGATGCATTATTACAGGGTCAGCACTGCCTGCAGAAAAAGCCTCTGAACTTCATAAATATTCCAGAAGCTGACCTCAGCTGAGTTTTCCCGGGTGTTTCTCTGCTGCAGACCCAGCATCACCTATAATATAAGTAAGCCAGGAACTAGGACTTGGTCACAGAAACTTTTTTAAGAGGAGGAAAAGTAAAATTTGATGCATTTAAATAGGAATCCAAAACTTCAACGCTACTTTTTTCCTCCTCCCACTTTCTCACGGGACAAGTTACCCAGTGAGCCACATTCTCACAAGCTCATGGAGCAAGTCTTGTTTTCAGAACACAGAACATCTCATGAGCAGCTGAAACCTTCCACCAGCAATTAACAGAGATTTTTCTACAGAGAAATGCAGACTCCTCTGCCTGGTACCGGGTCACACAGCATAATTTAACAGGCTTGAATGCCAGTGACCTTCCATACCTCCAGACAATGACTCCAATGACAGACAGGACTCCAAGGAAGGAAGGACAAAACAGCAGGAACATGAAGGACGTCGTCATTTGAGCAGTTCTCCAGACTTTGCGAGGGGGCTGGCAATTCCTCATCAGACTGACCTTTAAAGACACGAAGGCACTTTGGAATGCTGCTACCTGCCACTTCAACTTGGTTTAAGTCAATCCCACTGAAATTGCTGGAATAGCATCTATCAAAAGTCTCCAAGAACAACTCTTATGTGAATTTGATAGATATAGTGTAGTTTTAGAAAACTTCAAGAACATAGTCTTAGCATACTAAGAGGTAAAATGAGGTTCTGATGGGTTCTTCAGAACTCTGTTGGGTAGAGTTTGCTTTTGTAGCAAATGCAAACTCATGGTTCAGGGAAGTTTGAATCCATCTTTCTACCTACAGCTTTGTTCTTCTACATTCAATGCCACAAACTGCTTCATGACCCAACAAACAACTTATCATCTGGTCATACTACTGAGACAAGGAATTCTGAAAAGAAGACATTTCCACCATGACCTTTAGCTGAATCACCCTCCTTACACCCAGATAACTTGGCAGGGGGAGCTGCTGGGGAGTAACTGGGAGGCCAAAGTCACAGCCACAGGCTGAGTGTCTATATTGACATAAGCACTTGTCCACTGCTAGTTTCCCAACCTTTAACTTTACTACTTTATTATTTATGATGAATAAAAGGTAATCTTTTTTACCTTTTTCACAAAAAATACTATAAAAAATGCTATCATCTGGATACCAGGCAGCAGAGGTGAGAACAGGATACCAATCCTACAAGAAAGGATTTATAGGAGAAAAAAGTTACACCTTCACTATTCACCACTCAGTTCTCAGTGCACTGAAAGCAGAAAAATACCACAATAACTTTATATACAGATAGTGTGGGATTATTCAGAAATGTGATTATGTTAACCTTGATCCTCTAACAGGAAGTCCACTTCGGAAAATACGCAATTTCAAACACACATATCTATGTACAGATGAGTAACATACTCATTCTTGGAAATAAAGCATCTTTTCCAGCATTTAATACTGAGACTATTTCAACAAGAACATCATCCCAGTGGGGAAGTAAACAAAACTCCAGGATATTCCTGCAGGAACCTATCAGGTTTCTCCTAGACCAGGTGGCCACCAGGTAAACTGCTGACTGAAGTTACTGTTACTGCCCACATAATTACTTTGGCAACGTCACAGTCCTTACCAAAGGCACTGAACAGGTCATCTCCCAGGCATTTATCCTGTTCTTTCTGGGAAGCACCCACAAACATCAGAATAATAATTTTCCATGGTATTTCTAAGTGCAAATGAAGTTTTGGCTGTAAATTAAAACACTTACCAGGTCAAAGTCTGTGCATAGATCAAATCTAAAACATTTCGTCCAATGTCAAATTCTGGCAGCCCCAGGCTCACAAAGACTGTAGTTCCAATAATTCTGGGGGAAAAAACCAAAAACCATTGCACAATAGCATTTGCTAAATGATACAGTCCTCTGTAAAAACCCCTGTAGATGACCTGAATACAAGCATCAGTGACAAATTATTTAGAGGCTGCATTAGTGTCATGTGGAGCAGCCACAGCTCGTTCATTGGACAGCACAGCAAAAACGAAACAGTTTGGCAAAAGAAAATAACACACAGCAGGGTTGAGATGAGACCTAGTATGTATTTCACACAACTGAAACAGAAAACCAACAAGGATTTCCTACTGTATCAGTACATATCTATACCATAGTAAGTAACTACTTGTTACTTACTTTAAACACAAGTACCCTTGTGCTTAAGCAGCTGAAATGTCAAGGGGCCTCAGTACAAAACCGTAATAGCTTGTTGGGTCCTGGGAATTTTGAACCTCAATAAAAAAAGAATTAAATTTGTAAACTGATACTCAAGGTATCCTGAAGTACGTCCTACTTCCAGCTGAGGTTGCAAGGAGCTGAAACAGACAGGTAAGCAAGTACTGAGAGGATTCCTACCGAGAACCAACAATCACTTTTAGTCACCTAATTTTTTCCTGAGCTGGGGAGATTCAGTTTTTCGCTTGTTGTAGCAAGAGCAATAAAGATTTTGGTAACGATCACATCTTGATACCACCTTATCAACTGCATCATCAACAGAGCTGAGCTTTCAGGAGGTTTCTGTGGACACAAAATATTAAATACAAGCAATTGTACTTTTAACCTTTCACAGGTCTACGTCAGGCGCTTTTGCTCAGCTTAGGGGAGGCCATTCATCACAGCTGACATTGCAATTTTATTTCCGTGACCTTTTGCTGGGAGGTGGTTTCCTACCTGAACACAACAAGAACAGGAGGATTAAAGTACACTGGCAAGAGCCATGGAGGAAAAGTCTTCAGGGGCTTCTCAACATTGTTTTGTATTTATTTAAAAGAAAGTTAACAAAGCCCTACCTTGTAAACCAGTCTTGTTCAAATCCTGGGTAAAGAACAAACAATGGATCTCCTACATAAAAGTATGGCCAGGAATCTAAAGGCTCTGTAGAGCTGGCAAGCACTTAAATACTGCCTAAGCCATAAGTACTCCGCAGAAATACTCCACTGCCTAAGCCATAAGAAATGTTTGGCACTAGCAAGGGTTACACAGCAGACGTCAGAAGTAAATAACTTACTTCTTCCTTATTGCTGAGTTGTATCTACATCCAGTCCATAATACTTTCTCACTTATCATGTTGCAGACCTCTATATTCAAGAGACTCATTACATGCTTAATAAGACTGATAAAACCAGATATTGAACTTGTGGACACTACAGTGACATAACTAAAAGGGAAAAAATCACAGTGAGGGACACCAAGGAAAGGCAGCAACGTGCCCATGCTTATGCAGAAAAGATGGGTTTGTGCTTGAGACAACTGGTGGTCACCTCACTCTCAGGAAATCCGTGGGAGTAGAATGTGGCTTCCTCCCTGCATGTGTTTCCATCTCCAAAGGGAAAAAGGACGCACTGACCTCCTTCTGAGGAGGATCAGCAATATACACAAGGCATGTACACAGAGACTCTGCCTGGGAGGGAAAGTCAAGTAAACTTCAGTGGTGCCACAGCCATGCTTCTGCTGGACTTTTCTCACATGAAGAAAGCAGATCATATCTTTGGTTAATGAATGAAAACAAGATTAGAAAAGTAGTACTCACCTTCGTAAAAACTCTCCAAAGAAAGAGCCAAGCAAACAAAATATGAAGTCAACTAGAACAAGACGATAGATATCTTGGCCAACCAGAGTTTCCCAGCACTTTAAGAAACAGAAGAAAAAAAACCAAACAACAAAATCATACCTAGAAGCTAAAAATCATGCGATTTAAACAATGTTCCCGGATGCTTGGGCATCTGAAACTTGATCAAAGATCTGAATTCTTGATCAAATATACTCTAGCAGCCTGGCAAATCATTGTTGACTTCTCAGTGAACAATGCTGCCAATCAGCTGAGGGCTTGAGCTGGGCCATTCATTTTTTCCTACAGTTAATTTCCCTGAAGCTGCTCATAAAAACTGTTAGGATAGGAAACTCAGCTTGCCAACACACCACATGTACTTCTCTTTGCTGAAGCAAGTCTCTTATCAAAGTGGTTCCTTACCTGGCACTGTAAGTCAGAGATTTATGGTTTTGAAACCTTACCTGTGACTCTGACGTAGCCACAATGTTAAGCCAGTAGTAGCAGAGTATTCCAACAACTGACATTTTCAGGATGATAATTCTAAAAAGAAGAAGTAACAGTAACTGCACCAACAGCTGGTTCATATCCGTAGGAAGAGATGGCAGGACGACCATTGTTTACACTTTATTACCTCCTCTTGGCACTGCAGAGTGCCAGGACCAACAGGAGGTCTCCTGGGAGCTCAGGTGTGGCATTGTTCTATTGTCCTGGCAGAAGGGGAGCTGGGCAAGACAACCTTGGCACAATATCTGCCTAACAGGCTGCTGGCTGGGTGTGGGGGCTCCTCAGGGGAGGAAGGGCTGAGGGACACCAGGGGTTAGGCAGTGTAAATCGCAGGCATCTGTTTATAAGCGGATGACCTTGGTCTTCTCTCTACTTCTCTTCCTTTCCTGGGGAGGGGCCAACAGCCCAGGGGCCATCAAGGAATGCTACAGAAAAACCCCAGCCCAGTGTCAGAGTGCACCCAGATGGGAGGGAAACCATTCCTCATCTTCATGCAGAGATGTAACACCCCAGAAGCTCATGAATGACAAAAGGTCATGAAGACAAGAGTGTTCAGAAGCCTTTGGAGAAGATGAATTCTCCTCCATAGCTCCCTAGTGTCCCTCACACCACCCAGACACAGCTTTGTATCAAAAAGAAGTCAGGCAACTTCAGGCCAAAAGCACTAAGAAGTGGCAGCAAGAAATACCTGGTAATAGTGACATATATGTGCTGTCCAGGAGTCTGAAACCTCTCCAGGTGCCCAAGCCAGGAGAAGAAGAATGGGATCAATGTGTTGAGGAGAGATGCAATCACAGGTAGCACCAACATGCCAGCTTGGCCCTCTAGGTCATTTCCATGCTCTTTCATAAACAGCTTCGAGAGGAAAAAAAGCATAATCAAACAACCCCAATTTAGAGCCTTAACCAAAATGCTGCCTCAAGGTGTGCCCACAGGGAAGCCCCCTGGCCCCCTTCCCTGTATGTTCTCAGGTTAAACTGTCATGTTTTATGGGCACATGAGCAGCAGCACAGTGACCCTCTCCCTTTCCCCCACCTTATGTGGGACCGAGGGAGGGAGACCCAGCTCAAACGCAGCTCCCAGGGAAGAAGGGGCAGGTCTTGCTGGGGCTGCTTCTTGCTGTTTCTCCCCAGGTCACCAGATGCACTGTCCCTAAGCTGACCACGGGCCCAGGCAAGCAGCTGCTGGAGAGAGGAGGGAGATTTCCTCAGACCCCTCAGGTCCCACGCTCTCGCCATAGTCCCCAGTGGGGCAGGCCTTGCAAAGCAGCTCTTTAGGCCCAGCAGAATTTGTGCGCGCTCTGGCAGCAACAACAGCTCTGCTTCCCTGTGCTCCTCGTAGTGAACAGCCCAGTGCTTGTGCTCAGTGTGAGAGATCCATGTGGGAAAATGCAAACTCTGGCCTTACCTTGAGGTTGTTAATGGAGAGGAAGTAAACACCAGTACAAACAGCTACTGCTGTTCCCAGGGAAGCGACCCAAGCAAGAAGGTGAATAGCGATGCGAAAAACTCTCTCCATCACAGAAAAATCTAGAACTTCTTTATTTACTTCAGCGAGGTCTTCCTGCAAAGAAACAATTCCTAATGAAGAAGTTCTTAGTCGACAGCATAAGGCAAAACTTGTTTCAAGGAACTACCTGAGAAACTGAATGAAAGCTTATTGCTCTAGAAGATGGGCAGAGTAATATCCTAGGAACATTTACTGGGCAACTTTGTGTTCCTATCCTAAAAGTCAAGTTTCACATATAATATTTCCAGCCTGCCTTTTGTTTATAAAATTGTTAAATAGCAGGAAGGAAAAAAAACCAGAAGAAATATTCTGTTTGGCAAACATCTAATAGTCACAGAAATTCATTCAATAGAACAGAAGCATACAAATTATTTATATGAAGCTTAAAGAGAAAAGGAAAACAAGTAGCTAGGCCAACTCCAGGAGCTCAGACCAAATGAAACTCAGGAA
Organism: Melanocharis versteri; assembly: GCA_013397845.1. NCBI lineage: Eukaryota > Metazoa > Chordata > Aves > Passeriformes > Melanocharitidae > Melanocharis > Melanocharis versteri. The sequence goes on along the minus strand of VZTG01002323.1, from coordinate 1,985,994 downwards.
GCCAGGAAGATTTAAGTCTCTTAGGCACAGAACTAGCACACTCGTATCACTCTGCCAGAGACTTGTACACGCACACACAAAGTTGTATGCACAAATAAGTCTCTAACAGAATGACTCATACACATTAGTTTTGTACCTCCTGTGGTTTGTACCTTTATTTGTGTGCTGAGGTTCTTTTGTTTCAGCTTCACAGCTTTTTCATTAGTTATATTGAAGTCCCAAGTGCAGAGCAGCTTGCTGGCGTTCCCAGAGAATGCCTGAGGGTTAACAAAGTTCCTGTAGAAGGATTTTGCCATGCTGCAATGAAAATTAAATTGGTCAGATGTGTAACAGGGAAATTCATCAAGTCTGTACAGCAAGGCAAGGAGAGAAATTTGTCAGCTTTTCCATCCCATCCCAAGGTTATTGGGCCTATGTCAGAGCTTGCCACATAAGACAATGTGGAAAATAAACTTTGATGTAAGAAACTCTAGCATTTCCATCTCAAGATAGTTGCTGACAATCTTCACCTCTGGAAGCCCACATCAATAAGAAACAATATGAGGAGCAACAGCTTACAAAAGGGGATCACGACATTTGCTGGTTTGAACTGGGATCCTCTGTATGTCTCTTACTATTTTGCAGTTATTTTTAATTTCTGTAATAAAGGTTTGATTTCTGGAGACTGTCTTTTGAGCAGAAATTTCTACTTAAACTCTACACCTGTAAATAGGGGCTTACAGAAATACACTCAGGTAATTATTGCTCCTAACTGTTGACAGGATAGGTTTTTTTGTTGTGTGGCTATTTTCCACTTGATATAAGAGAAATAGGAGTTCACAACCAGTTTACCTGAACAACAAGATAAGAAAACAGATGACAAAATATATTCCAACAGTGAAAATATAGGCCAGCTGCATGTTGTAAGACGGACCATTCTCTATTTTACTGATTGTAGCATTGGTGTAAAAGCCATAGTAGAGCACTGTCTGTTGAAAATAACCCTGAAAAGACAAGGACATCTTTCACAATATTTGCTATCATCTTCATAGTAGAAAGCATCAGCATCTGAAGACCAATTAATGGAAGTGGGAGCTGTCCTATTCCTTATCATGAAATCACAGGTGTGATTAAATTTAAATACTTACAGCTCCAGTGAACAGCTCCAGGCCCGTGAATGAAAGGTTATTTGGTTCTGCTGCAAGAAACTGAGGAATTGTGATGAAACTGAAGTTTATGAGGAATGAGAAGATGTTAAAATTTAGCAGCCACTTCAAGAAAACAAAGTAAGAAAGAACACTTGTTCCAAACTCAGCACCAATGATCTTCAGAGTCTTGTGCCATATCCACAGTAGGTGAAAATATTCTGAAAGGGTATTTCCAAATCGCCGAAATGACTGAAGGGAAAAAGAGGAGAGAGAAGAATCTCAGCAAGCAAACAGGACTCAATTCCACGTAGTAAAGCCTCACATTTCAATGTTACAGTTTCATTTTGATGGTAAGAATGGATTTGCCCCCCTCCATGCTCCATAAGATGGTTAACTGGTGTTCCTAAGTGCTATTGCAGTGCAAGTCATTATTAATGAACACTGCAGCAATTAATTGGATCTTTGGTAAGTAACATGAAGTAAGAGCAGATTCCTCTGGAGACAGTGATAACGTTGCAGCTAGGCTGGTGTGCTCTGTTGTGACTGACAGATGTTTCTGGCACTTACCACTGCTACTCCCTGCAGACACTGTGTACAGGAGGAAGGTCGAGCACCACGGCGCCTTGATTTTTCTGTTATTTCTTTAAGAACTTTATTTCTGTAGAAGAGCAGGGCAGGGGGGACAAGCATTGTAGTATGAGTTGTAATTGAATCAAGAAGCCAAAGAAGATGCTGCAAATACAGTTTCACCCATGTGCACATGAACAGAATTAGTACAACATGGAGATGGTTTTACTGTTTCATTTTATATTAGCTGATACTTCAGCTCCTGTCCCTGCTATGACAGCATGCTCTAACCCCTCCACTAACTCACACTGGCAGCAGAATTGAAATATATTTTGTCAGGAAACAAAAGGATGGTTGAGACCATGTGGTCCCTTCTCCATTTTCAACAACCAACATCCAAGTTTCCTTTGAAAATAAATCTCAGGTCATCATTTATAATCAAATCTCAGGACCTTGATATTCTATTACCATGAGAGATTCTTCTTTTCTCCATCATTAAAATATTTTCTCTTGCAAGACATTAACTTTCTAAAAGTGCATTAGAAAGTACTTTGTCATAAAGTGACAAACCAAAGCTCAGCAGATGGCAAACCCCAAAAACTGATAGCTAGATGTTGCTAGAAGTATAATGTTTATAAAACTAAACAGATAAACTTCTATTTTTACCTGATCTCTCTCTTTTTTCTAATGGTCTCTGGCCGCTTCTGAATTGCTTTAATCCTTTCCTTGGTGGACATACTTGCAAGACTTCCAATTAAATCTTCCTCTGCATCACACCCAGGAAAAAAAAATTGAGGATAAGGATACAGTAATTTTTATACACAACCTGAAATGGATATAACAACATCCCGCATTTGCACTGCTACCACGGTGTGCAGTCTCTGAGACTTTATAATATTGCCCAGAATATCTTCAGTTCCCTCAGAACTCTAAATCAGATGCAAGTAAGTAGTACAATAATGTTCACAGAAAGAGCTGCAATATGAAGGAAAATAAAACACTGACAAAATACTGGTCCATTGCTTGATCACTGTTTGGTAGTTACACTTCTATGATTGCTACATATTGACTTGAAAGCTAAACTTTTGCTTTATTTCTTCTATAATTTTAGTTGATGTTAGTGCCCATACTTAGCACTACCTATGCCACACCTGTACGACCTGACAATCAGGCTGCTTTTGCACAGTTGGAATTTGGTGCTAATTCCAGACACAGGGGCTGAAAGCAATCCATTAGCTCATCAAACAAATTTTAATAAAGAGCTTACCATTTCCTTCTACAATTTAACACATTCATACTGCACTGCACTTCATTTATCATGGGATTTGAGTGTGTTAGGAGAGTATAAAAGATTAATCGCTACCATAACACAAACCCAAGTTGTCCCCATAACCACAGAAGGGCTGTGCATGCAATTCTGGTGAGAAACTGAGAGCAGTACCAACCACACCGTCCTTGTACAAGACACTGTCAAACACTGAACCACTTATCCAAACCCCTACCTTTGCTGTGCACTGGATCTGCTCCAAACACGCCGCAGGAAGCCATGGAGATCTCATCAGGTGGTTCTCGGCTGCGCCTCCGAATGACGCTGTCTAAGTAACATGCATTCTTTAGGAAGCCCAGATAGTACTGACAATTTGACTTAAGAAATTCAAATTTCATTTTCACAGGAAGTAGTTAAGTCTACCCTTCAACGTCATTAACTTCATGCAAACACACTCCCCCATTCACTTCTTTCCTGGTTGTGTTTGACAACCGCACACACTTTTTCAGATAAATGCTGGAAAAGAGGAACTGAGCCCAGTCTTCAGCTGTCATGGAGAACTCCATCTAACCCATTCATAAATGCACACATTCATTATTCAAGACTTTCTTCCTAGAAGATGAGGCCTTTCTTTAAAAACCCTTCCCCTGCCTTCAGGGGGATCATTTCAGAATCACACTCCATCATGCTGAGTAAGTTATATGTGCCGAACTCCTGTTTCCCTGGGGCCAAAATGTAGCTGCTCTCTCCACTTCCTTTCATCCACTTATTCAAACGCAGGTGACTATATTCCTTAAAAGCATCTGCCTTCCAGCCATGACACAGATGAGTTTAGCCAGAGCTTTCCTTGCCCGGCCTTCCCAGTAAGCTAATGACCAGTCCCAATGTCACATCCCAGTGTGGAGCTCAGCTTTCCGGTGTGGAAGGACCCTGTTTATGATCCCTTTTATTATGTGAAGATATTCATACCTGAACAAGAAGGCTTTAAAATATTTATTAGTATTATTTTGTGGAGAGCGAGGCTGACATTCAATATTGTGATGCAGCACAATCCTTACCTTCTGATCCACTGGAAATTCCATGAGTATAGGGATAATCCAGCAGATGGAGGGTAGAATGTGGGGTATAAATCAGTTCCGGCTCAGGCTCAAAGGAAAGATTGTCTGTTGAAGGGAATCAGAGTTACAGAAAGTTGCAAACTGCTATGGGCTATTTACAGACACAGAATACCAACCCTATGACAAAATACAGATCTACTGCCAACACAGCAACCTATTCCCTCAACAAAACTCCCGTATTCCACTCCAATATACATCCTAGTACTCAATAACTTACTCTGTCCATACAATGCAATATTTATTGATCCATTAATACAGCAGATAGTCCATGGATTTACCAATAAAACACCTGAACTGCTTAAAAAAAAAAAAAAAAAAGCTAAAAATATCTACAGAGTTGAGCTCTGCAGAGCTGCAGGACTCCCTCGGGACAGAGCAAACTGTTATTTGTTCCAGTGATGTTCAAGCTGGTCACATGAGAAACTACATACCTGCGAAATTTCCATATGGAGTTGTGCTGGGTAAATCCTGGCTGCAGTCAGAGCCAGGTCCCAGGGAGGCCATTGGGATGGCCACAGGGTAGTTCTGCTCCCTCCCTCCATGTTCTCCATAGGAACGGTGCAGAGATGGATCATAAGGGGTTTGGTGAGAAAATGGATTCCTTTGAGAACTCCCGCTGTGTAAGCAATAAAAAAGAAAACCCTGACTGTCATAAAAACCTTCAGCAGGTATCCTTAATAATTTGCTACCTATTATCATCAAATTTGAGTATGTTATAAAACAAACTCGGAGACTGAGAGGTATTTCGTATTTAGAACTTTAACACCATAATTCTGATTTGGTCATCAAATTAATTAGGAAGGCTAAAATTTTCTCCGCTTGCAGTTAGCTTAGACTCTAACTAAACAGGAATACCTGCTTGGAAAACAAAGATACCCAAGGTCGTAACCCATTGTGAAAATTACTGGAACTAAGAAATATCTACAACATTATGCCATAAATACATTTAACTGAAATTCATCCAACATGTAAAAAGTAAACACCATTTCCCTTGAATGCTGCCTTCCTGGTAACAGCTTTAAAAATTTTTCTGAGAATGAAAGCATAAAGGAGGGGTAAAAATAAGTCCACAAATAAAAGCTCCAGGGAAGAAGTTTCTTCTGCATATAAATGATTTTATTTCTTATGGCACAGTCACGCAGCAAAATTAAACAAACTTACCTTCTATCAATTTCCAATGTCTCTGAGAAGTGGTAGTCTGGATTTTCAAAGGCTTCATTGTAATGAAAAGACATGACAAGTCCTTGGTTTAAAGGATGAAATCTTCCTTATTTTTGTCTCTACTGCTTCATTAATATGTTAATGGAAAGACTGGTTAGAGACCTGATTACAAAACAGATGCAGGTACATAAAATTTAAAGCATTTGCATTTCATACCATTTTAGCCATGGAACTCTATTTTAGCAACTTAGAAGATTCTGCTATTCTGCTAACAAATAACACGAAACAGTATAAATCAGCAGTGGTTGTAACTTCATGCTGTTTACCATCGGGAAATTGGGGTCCACTAGAGGCTGCAGGTAAAATAGGAACTAATATTTCTCTATAGTGAAGTCTCTCCAAACCTACAGAACTGCAGTGCCACTGAAGTTTTCCCAACACTAATGAGGCCAGGCTTTAGAAGCATGTCAAAACATTTTAAGAAAAAAATAAGTTCTCCCTCTCCTCAAACAAGAAAAGCCAAATACACGCACTTTCTCCAAAAAATTCAGTACAGTCCCAAAACTAAAGAGGAGGTGAAGCCTGCCCTGTTCCTTGCTAGCAGTGCATCTCTAAGCTTTAGCTGTGAACAAGGGACCTGCAGGACTGTGGCTTTGTACAGAGCTGACAATACCTAGGAGTCATTCTTAATGAGGGCTCTTCTAATGGTTTCATGCCTTGATCCTTTAAATAGGCCTGGTTTTAGATTTCTCACAGAGTGCTCCATTTTAATCTTAAACAAGCTAGACTTAGAATTTATTGAGAGTCCTCATGAGTCAGTAAAAAGGGAACGTTACATCAGAAAAACAGAATCCAAATTAAACAGGCAGTTCTTGCAATTAATCAAAAATCATACTCAAAATAAAAAAGGAAACAATTTTTAGCATTTGTTCTTAAAGGCACCATGCAAGTTTCCTAAGCTGGCAAGCTATTCCACAGCAGGGAAGGGAAAAATAAACGATAAAGGGCACATCTAGCAAACCCCATCGGACCCTATTTTTATTTCAGGTGCATTCCTAGAAAAGCAGAGCTGAATCTCATTTAACAGTAGAGTCTCAACAAACTTTTTCATTTGCAGTGAATTCTATTTGTGATTTTTACTCCAGCAAAGGAAGTATTATATGAAAAGTATCTTCCAAATGGATAATTATACAGTGCCTATTTTCTGAGGGCTTTTCAAAACCTTGTTCTGCCAAAAGAAGCTCTTAAATTCCTATTGTGTCATTTGCACGCCTTAAGATCTTGGAACACAGACTAAAATCTTGCAGTGTGACGTACAGTTGTAAAACACTGCCCAGGTTTTGCACCTTGACTTGCAGAGTTGTGCTTACAAACACGTGGGGTTGATTGAACTCAAAGTCCTACAGGTTAATCAGAACAGGCCAGACTTTGATTACAGCAGGAGGAAGGGTGCTCTGAGGCCCGGGTGTTCACCACATCCAGTAAAAGCACGCCAGGCAATAGAAACACACAGTGCATCACCCCTTGCTTCTGCAAACAACGGGGTGTGATTGCTGCTAAAAAGAAACCATAAACAGTCTCCTCTAAGTGACAGTTGTGTTTCTTCAGGCAACAATTTCATACCAACAGAGACAGAGTGAGATTCTCATGAAAGCTGAAGAGTAATTAGCAGAGCCCTCTTTCCTCATCTCCAAAAAACTAACACCCCGTAAGTCCAAGGCTCTTACGTAAAAGTCACGAGAAGGTTAAATCTACTGAAGAGGTAGATTTCCTTTGGCAGGAACCACTTAGCTCTTAGCGATCTTTTGAGACCTAGCTCAGAATATATCTGAACTTTTGTACAAACCCTTCAGGAATTAGTACATTCTGTTCTTATACTCTACTAAAAAGCATGGAAATTATTCTTGAAAAAGATTATCATTGTCTTCTGCAAAGACTTGCTTGAAAGACTAAACACCCCCTATAAATGTGGTTTATATTTCAAACTGCAATGAAAAGCTAAAGAGGGAAAAATTACTTTCTCAGGGGAAGAAAATTCTGAGACAATTCCCTTTGAAGAGTGTGCAAAATTACATTCTTCTATTTTTTTACTGGTTTCCCAGGAACCCAACTCTCTCGGACTCAGCTATCCAAAAAGCTGGGAAGCTTGCCAGCAAGGCAGCTGGAAAGCTGAGCACAGATCTAAAGAGTTTGCCAACTTGCCTGGGCTTCATTGAAGCTGTAGAGCGCACAGATATTTTGATGGAAGTGTATGGGTTGTGCAGACTCAGCACTACCTAGAAGCAAACTGGCAGAAAGCATCAACCATTCATATCAACCAACCTGCTGACATCAACCAACCAGAAGAAACAGATCAGCCTGGCTGGAAAATACATCCAGCACTTCTTTCTCTTATTCGTTTGAGAGACCTTGAGGCTTATCCATGAAGGCCTCCTCAGAAACTCAAAAAGGCCCAAGATAGATTCTCTGTTGGCTCTGTCATTATCCACTTTATTTTCTTTGAGTCTTATGATGCACTGCATGCCAGGATTACTATGAAAATCCACAGGGACGTTTACAGTCAAACGCTGAACCAGGCATCTGAAATCACTCTGTTTTTTCTCCACTCACTAAGTTTTAAGGACTTGAAACAAATTCTCCATGTATGCTGAGGCGAATTCAAATCTGGCAGTTTATACATTTCTGACCGGTCATAGCTCACTGGGAAGAACCCAAAGCAGGTAACCATCTCTTTCCTCTTTTCAACCCATGATGGAATGCAGCAAACCATAGCTCCAGGAAAAGGTATGACATTTAGACTTAGTTTTCCGTCTTAAAAAATTATTTAGAAGGAAAAAAATAGCTGGAGGACAGAGGTCATTTGTGAAAGACAGAAAGCCAGATCTTGACAAATCTTCCCTTTGCAGAGTGGCATCCATTTGTGGATTACGTTTTTGGATTTCAGCAAACAACTTACCTTGCTGAAACAAATAAATCCTGTTCACCTTCTCTGAAGTACAGAAGGGCTCAAGATTTTGGGTTCTTTCCAGTGAGCTATCAGTGGGTTTAATGATCATTGACACGCAAATGAGTTAGAAGATCTGTGGAGAGTGGGTGCTTTCTGCTTAAATCATTCAACCCTGTAATGATATAGACCAGGAAACTCCATGCAATGCAGACTCACACTTCTGGATCACTTCCCAGAAAAATAACTGCCTTCAAGTCACAGACCAACAGCCTTGACAAAATATTCCAGGTTAGTTTTATCCCTTCCTGTGCAGGTAGTGGTCTGCTATAGACACTAATCCTCATGTAGAATATAATAAAACAAACATGAATGTCTTGCCAAAATAGCACTTTGTCCTGGCATCAAGTTTCAGGAAAGCCGCTTAGACCTTCAAGCTCCTTACCTGTAATCCCTCAGTAAAAAAGATTTCATGAAGTAAATCCTATTTACACATATCTTGAAGTGGAATACAAACAGTGAATTCCAGAACCACATCATAGATAATAGTGTGGAATGAAGAGAATAGAACTCATGGAAGAAGTGATTGAGAAGGCTGAATGTGCTCTATTTCCATAAAGATAATTTAGTTTTGTAGGGTATGACTAGAAAGGGCTTCACCATCACCCAAGTTTCATTCATGAATCCCTGTCTTGTTTAATGTGTTCCACACATCTTCATGATGAAAAGAATCAGACTGATTTCTAGAAGCCAAAAGTGAGTTTGAGAGACAAACCGGAGTTTCACATTCTGCATCAGCAGCTGGATTCCAGTACTGATCACTACTCTTCCACTCCCTCAGTCCAAACAGTTTCAACACTTTTGCAACAAACCAGGAAAGCCTCTCAGAAAATCTAAAGGGCCTGTGAATTGACACTAATCAAACATTACACTGGAGAAAACATGTCTTACTGATGTATTAGCAATGGAACCGACATGAATCATACACGGAAGCAAAAGCCACTCATCTTTACTGCACCTTGCCAAAGTACTCAACCAGCACCAACAAACACCACCTATTACAGGCCTCCCATTGTGGTTTTATTGATGTCAGCAGGGTCAGTTACGGGAATCAACATCAACTCAACTGAATTCAATTTCAGCAATTGAAACTGTGCCTCTGGTACAAGAGATCCTCCCAATGACAGATGATGCGCAGCAGCACTAAAGACTCATTTGCTTACTATTGCATAGGGAGAGATAAACAAACTGGGAAGCAAGAGTGACAGCATCCCCCTCACGGTCACCATGCTGCTGTCTCTGCCAACAGCTTGTTGGATCTGGAGCCCAAATGGATTTACTTCCTAGCCCTATAGCGCGATGGCACCCACCAGAGTCTGGATCCCTCCCTCCCTGTCCCACAGCTCTTCTTGGTGAGAGTGGGGCCCAGAGTGCAGCCAGGCAGAAGGAAGCAGGAAAGTGTCTGTTTGCCTCCAGCTGCTCTTCAACACCATGAGCTCCGCTCCTCTCTTACTCTTTATCCATTTTTTTTGCACATACTCACTTTTTTGCCTGATTCCTTTCATTTAACATTCCTCTTATAATTACCCCACAATATAGTAAGACTACAGTATTTTCATCGTGTTCACTTTGTTTGCAAGTTAAATCCCTGATATCACCTGTGGTTGCTTAGATAAGGTTTTTGGGGAAAGAATGCCAGCTACTTTGTGTTTGCAGTGTCTCAAGCAGGTTTCTACTTCTCCACGTGAGTTTAGAAACCTGCATTATAAATATGCCCCAGAAACATCTAAAACATCATTACAACATGGAGTTATATTTTAGTGTCCAGTAAAGTGTTATAAAGAGGAGGCACATACAGTTTTTGCTTAAAGGGAGTGGGTGAAAGTTCACATAATTCATTAATTCTGTGAAATTCACAGTAGTCTCCCTAATCTACCACACACATCCCTGCTTCTCCACCCAAAAGGCTCCACAGATCCAATTCCTGTGGACTGAAGTACATATGACGATGACTTTGACTGATCTAATCCTTTCGCTGAAGGCTCCTCTGAGAGCAACTCTCCGTGTTTGCTACTTTGTTGCTTTTATTCTCCTAACTCTGACCAATTAAGTGCAAACTTAATTAATTGGGAAAATCGCAAGCACTGAGATATATAACTACTAAAATTAGAAAGAGGGAACTGAAGAGCAAGAACAGTATACCTGGCAGAGAGAGGCAAGGTTAGAAAGAATAAGAAACAGAACTCTGCATTATTTCTTTAACCCTTGAAAAACATTACCCAGCTCGTAGTCTGATCATTATGGGGGAAAAAGGGCTAAAGCAAGAATCATTTCATATCAGTGCAAGTCAGTCTTGTGACTAAGCTTCCAAACTGCAGACTGTCAGATTCTTTACATTTAGCAGGACTAAATCTTGCTTTGCAAAATGAGTTTTTTAAGTCTATTAACCAACATTACCAGCTATTTGTATTTGAAGGAAATAACTGCTCACAAAAAAAAAAGAAGGAAGTGAGTTGTGAGTACCTGGTTGGAATTAATTTTCTGCTTTCAATGGAAAGGCAGCCAACAACACTAGGTCTATTAGAAGATACTGCTTACTAGAACAGTTCTGACTTAAAAGGAAGCCTTAAAAGAAAGCTCTGGTTATTCTGCGCTTGCAATGGATACCTCTCCACTTGCAACCTGCAAATTGTACTTTAATGAGCAGTATCAGTTACAGGAGTCTCATTCACCAGTTCAAGTGGAAAAGCTTATGAAAACTACACGTATGATCATTTTGGATAATAAACAGGGGTTTACATACACTCAAGGATCTTGGACTGAAAAAGGGCATTGTTCTGTTTGTAATTTCTGGCTTAACTTCCTGTTAAGGATATTGTTGTCCTGTTACTATTTGCACAAACAGCATTTAACAGCACCCTGAGGGAAAACAAAAAGTTTATCTGCCAGAATATTGGAAATACCAAGAAACTAGAACATGGCTAGGGGGAGCCAGTCAAAAGAAGAGAACTGGTTTTGTCACAGGTTTCTCCTAACTCTTCAAAATCCTTATATGCAGTTTTCAAATTGTTTGACAAATAATTTCACATAAACTGAACACTTTTTTTTTCCAGACAAAATGCAGCTCCATTAAAATCCAACGTAGCCGTGAAAAGGAACACCAGTGTAAAGTTCTAGTTTATCTTATACCTGTCTGTACAGCCACACCACACCACCTCAGCACCTGCAGCCTGCTGTTACCCTCATCCCGCACTAGGGCTGTGTCGCACGGGCAGGGACTGACACGCACCCACACCTGAACTATCGCACCTTCAACGTGGCTCTAGAGCCACTGACTGGCTGCTTCTGCCACACAGAGCAGGCTCAGGCTGCCGGGGGGCGCCTGGCTGGCAGAGGAGACAGTGGTGATGCTCAGTCAGGGGAAGCAGAAGTCAGCACGGCTCCCGTGCAGTGCCACTGCTTGCAGGTTTGCTTTACTAACAGACCATTACTAACGACAGCGGCTTAGCAATAAAATCCAGGACATGAAGATTTGGCTTTTAGATGTACATTAAGTACCCTGCATAGAAGCGTTCCAGCCTTTGTAGGTTAAATAGTAAGTCTGTGTGTTTTGAGAGAGTGACAGAGTGAAGGTCCACGAACAACACAAATACTGAAGCCTGAGATTTTCCCCACCTACTTAAAACAAATTCCCGTTACCTGTCGTAACACAAAAAACTCACAGCCTGCTACTTGGAAAATACAGTGCCACATCCACTGGCTAGGTAGCAGACACCAACATGCGACCTACACCAAAGTGAAATGTCACGCTCTAGGCTGTGATCCCGGCCAGGCTGGTGCCACACCTCGGAGTGAAGAGTGACACACTGGCTAAATACCTCCGGGAAATGTGGCTAGTAATCTCCCATGGAACCAGCCCTTCCAGCTTAAAGCAGAGGGAGCTCGGATGTGACTAACGGGGCGATAAAGCTGTGAGGTGGCGGCCGTGCAGCAGGGCTGACACCAAGCTCTGGGTGGTTATTCACCTTTCAGAGAGCAGAAGCCGAGTGCATCCCTGACATGCCCGCGGTCCGACCCTTACGGTCCCATCGTTCTAAACCAGCAGCGGCCGTTCGTAAGCGGCAGCCACCTGTCAGGGCTGCGGTGGCTCCTCCCGCCCCGGTGCGCGGAGAACCCCCCCCCCACCCCCGCCGTGGCGCAGCCCCCGCTCGGACCCTGCCGAGAGCGCTGCCCTCTGCAGCCCCCCGCCTTGCCCTGCCCTGCCCAGCCTCCCCGGGACGCAGAGCCCCGGAGCCGCCGGTCGCGGCCGCTTACCTCGCTCCGTACCTGGCCGCCGGGAGAGGCTGCCGGGCCCCGGCTCTCCCGCTCCAGGTGCCCGGGAGCCGCC
>VZTG01002323.1:1952468-1973415 GCA_013397845.1 Melanocharis versteri | reverse complement strand
CTTCCCTTCCCTTCCCTTCCCTTCCCTTCCCTTCCTCCTGAGCGAGCTGTGCACGGAAAGGCACCGCCGGAAAGGGGAGCTGAGGTCCTGCTCGTACAGCTCAAGAGACAGAAAAACAACCCCGCGAAGTTCTTTGCTGTTACCTACCGTGGAACACGTTGCTATGTTTCTGTTTGAGCTCAGGACATTCACTCTCCTCCTCCCACAACTTTAAACATGCTTTCTTTTGACCTGGGACAGCAACAACACCATGATAAAAGGACACAGAGAGAGAGTTTTCAGACCCAGGATGCATTGCCTTTATCTCTGGATTAATAATTTATAGAGCTACGGAATGATCTTTCCTCACATATTTTTACTTGAATTAAAAGAAGGCTCTAAGGGTGAAAAATTAGTTCATTCTAGTAAAGAGCATAATCTGCAGTTCCTGGACAGGGAGTTTGATACCAGCCCTTCCCATACTCTGCATGGACCAGAAGGAACTTCTCCTTTAGTCTGACACAGAGATACTGATTTTTCTTGTCTTTCTCCTTTCCCTTCTTCTTCCCATTTCATGCAGATGTATGAAAGACTATGGATTGGACAAAACTCCAGCTGAGCACCAGGCAGGGTGCAACCCAGAGAAGCTAACAAAGTGTTGGGGTGGTGCCTCTTGCAAGAATTTCTATCCCAGTGCAGCTTAGCAGGGATGCCTGAATCACCTTCACTCACTCCACTGCAGCTGGACTTGGAAATACCCCAGCAGACTGCAGTCACTGCCAGGGTGCTCCCAGAGCCCTTCCCAAAGGCCAAGGCTCTCCTCTGGGAGCAGGAGCACCCTCAAACTGAACAAGGGGCCAAACAGCCAACACTGGGATGGGCACAGACAAAGCAGGAAACAGGGTAAGGAAAAGACTGGCTCTGCTGTCCCAGACCTGTGGCCTGCCCACTGCCTTTTTGCTAATACTGTATAGATTACAGACACCCAGCTGCTTTTGTGTTGATATAGCTTGTTACGCCATTTTGACATATTTTATCTCCCCAGAAAAACACACATCTGAAAACTTCTACCGACTATTCCTAAGTAACTTCTCTGATCAGCAAGACTAAAAATACAAACAAATGAAAAATACCACTGGCCAACCTTCAGATTAATGCCAGCAGGGAACTGTTAGTAAATCAATTTGTTCTGTATTCAGAAGCTGTGCTGGTGTAACTGCTGACAATCACTTTTACCAAATGACTAGTGCTTTTCCAGCTCCTAAACTTGGTAAAACACGTTTATCCTGCACTAGACACATTCTACATAGATTTAAGTGAAGTTTTCTAAAGCTACTTTAAGATTACATTTTGCCCAAAGCAACATTCCTGGCACGGCTGCAGAGGATCTGTCTGCAGATCTCCTGTGCTGACCCAGAGCTGCCTGCGTGACGCACAGGCCACAGCACAAGGCACCAGGATTGCCAAATACGAGGTCCCCCCAAAATTAAAGCAATCACTCGGAACTTCCCTGAATGTTTAGAAGCATTTTTGAGTTGTGGCATTAGGAAGAGGAACCGTACAAAAGAAGAATTTTCTTGGAAATGGATGGTGTTACTAAATGTGACAGACCGATCTCCAGCATCCTGGGAAACAGAACATGGCACTGACTTCCATGCTCAGCACAGCCTGAGAGCTGCTGTTTTCTTGGATAAGGAACACTGGACAAATTATATATGTGGGACTTACTGCACTCCCTGCGTGTGACTGTTGTGCTCTGGTAGAATCATCCATTCTCTCCTCCTCAGCATGTCTGTCTTCCTGTTTTTCCACCTGGGATTGCTGTGATCCATAAAATTAATTGAAGCTCTTCCAAGTGTCATAAAAGCTTTCTCAGCTGAAAAAAATAACATTAGAGAATGTTCTCACAAAATTCCTGGGGAAGTCAATCTTGTTTCAATTCCTTCAATCTTTATTTAAATTTGTTCTCATGGGATCATTAACACAATACTTCTCTAGAACACAGAGTTTCAGAAAGAGTCTAATTAACCTCAAGTGTATTATTCACCTTTCCTCTTTGTATTCTTCATGGTAAAAAAAGAAACATAAATAAAAAGTGAAACTGCCACCCCAGATGACAAGCCGGGGCAGCTTTTCCCCATAAATATTTGTATTTAGGGCCACGGCCATGCTTGGGTGGCTTCAAGGCACCAGTAACAGTGGGTACAATGCACATTCTTATCCAGCACATGAATCACACACTCGGCGTGAATGCTCAACAACACTAAATGATTTTTCAGGAATGCTACTGAGGGGTTTTATCTTCCATCCCGAGTTTTCGGAATGATCAGCTGGGAGTTTTTCGAATGAATCCCATGAAATGTGGCGCTCTACCAAGGAACCACAATCACCTGTGCACATGTGAATCACTGAGGTGTCCAGCTCTGTTAAAAACACCCCGATCCTGCTGACACTCTCACAGCATCAGCCTTTTCTATACAAAAAATCCCACCTGGCAAAAACCATCCTGGAGATCCATGAAAAGGAGAAGGGAAAAAAGTAATAGGCCTCCAGAGTGACTTATAGAAGGATGAGGGCAAGTTACAGTTGTTCTCATCAAAAATAGCTAAAAATCCACATTAGTTATAGAATCATAGAACCATCAAGGCAGGAAGAAACCTTTGAGATCATCAAATTCGATCGTCAAAGACCAACCTGCCAACGAAGGCAAGGAGACCTCCACGGCGTGTTTCTTTGTTTGCTTTTTTAGGTCATTCAGTGCAATAAGGAAGTTGCTGTGTTCTAATTCCACGTCTCTGTATTTCACAACTCTTTCCCTTAAGATATACCTTTCACCTCTGCTGGTAACACAGATTACAAACATGTACATCTAAATTACTTTGAGAACTTTTATTTTTATCAACAATATTTTATGGTTTTATTATTAAAACAGATTACTCACAGAGATTCTTATTGCTAGCAAAGCAATTTGAAAATCACCTACATGAGCTGATGACACCCAGGTAACAAGAAACATGCTCATTTATGTCTGATTCAGCATTCTGAAGCCTCATAATTACTTGTTTTCAAAACTACTGCAGAAAGTGCATGAGGAATGTTCAGAAAAATCTGGTTATCTTTTAACTATCAGTAGAATAAAGTAAGAAAGGCTAGAAATTTTTTTTCCCCCACACGTAAGGCTTTTGAGACTGCTGGAGGTTTCATTTCCTTTTTTGTCACACATGCTGTTATTTTCAGACAAAAGGCAAGAATTGTTCCAAGAAATAATCCTCTCTGAGACGTTTACTACAAGTTCACACAAAACACACCCTCGCTCTCAGATGGAAAAAAAAGATTCAGCATCTACTGACTTTACTTGCTGCAGTTCACACCAAGTTTTCACATTCAAGAGTAAAACTGTATTGTTTCCGCTGCAGCCTGTGCCACCGGATCCAGTCACAGAACAAGCTGGGAGTTCGGGCTTGTGACCGAATGAGAGTTGACCAAATATCAGAATTTCTAAGTTTTTAGAGTACCCAACACCAGCATGGGCAGTTAATACTGACGGAAGACATTGAAACAAAACCCGTTTCCAAGCCAAACGTCAGTGAGAGATGCCCAGCAACCAGAACATCCCCAGCCCCGCACCTGGGGTGCGTGAGCCCCTTCTAGCGAGAGCAGGGGCTGGTGGCAGGAGCCTTTACGCCCTGCCGTGTATGTTCACGGAAAGTTTAAAACAAGCCCGGGGTAAGAGGAACAGAAAGGCTCCGATGTCCCGAAACGCGATGCCGTCGGCTGCGGGCGCCCCCGGCGGGCGTGGGCCGGGGGANAGCGGAGCGGAGCGGAGCGGAGGGAGCGGCGCTGCCCCCGCCTCGCCCCTCGCGGCGCTGCGGGGTCCCGGGTGCCCTGGTGCGGCGACCCCCGACCCGCAGCCCCTGTCTCTCCCTCGCAGGGCTCTCTGTCCTTGCCGAGGAGCCGCCCGGCGCCGCACCTGTGGATTTCCTGCGGGAGCTGCCCAGCTGTCAGTCGGTGCGGAGGCGCCGCGGGGGCACCCAGGAGCGCCGGCCGGCACTGCTGGGCACCGCCACAGCGGCCCGGGCGCCGCAGCCCGAGAGGGGCGAGATGGCTGATCGCCCTGCCAGAGAGCACCCGGAGTGCATGGCGGAGAAGAGGAGAATAAGGTTAATCTTCACGCTTTTCTTCCTTGGTTGTTTTTTGTTTGTTTGTTTGTTTTGGGTTTTTTTAAATTACTTTTTCCTAAACACAACCCAGGTGCGCTGGAAGGCTGAAGCAGAACTGGGTTTGCCTGTATCTGTTTCACCCTGTGGCATGTGATTCTGACAAGAAGGTGCCCGAGTGCTCTTGGCTGGCACGAGGGAGTCGCTGAGTGGGGGCAGAAGTAGGCTGAATTGGAAGAAATTAGTCAAAACGGGGGTTACCTGCAGCAAACAAACGCTTTTCTCACTGTTTTCCGTTAGGGTTTTTTGTCACTTTTTTTTTCTCAGGGTTTTGTGCTTTTAAAGGTCACCGTGAGTTATCTGCACGAACACCCCCTCGGCTGCTACGCGAGTGCTGCTGCTCTTGAGTCTGCTCAGCTGCTCTTACACAATGCAGTGCGCTCTCTCTCTGCTGTGGCTCTGTACAGCTGATAGGAAACTTCCCAGGACCTTTGCTTCTTTTTATCTTCTCCCCCCGCCCCATTCCTTTTTAAATGACTCTTTCCTGTGCGCGGTTCCTGCCCCCCTGGTGGTAACCCCTCGGAGGGAGGGATTGCAAAGACCTTTCTTTGCCCTGCCTGAATTTCTCTGCTTGTTGTCTCATGTCTCACTGCTGGGCTGAAAGCTGCTTTGAGGACGGAGGACACAGGATGTGGTTTTGCACTGTCAGAGGACAGCTGCACCTTTAAATCAGGTACACTGTAGTTCTAGTTATGGACCAGGAGAGTGGTGGAAGTACAATTAATGTCTGGTATTCCAGGGAGAACAAGAGCTACTCTATTGCAAGAGCAGTGGCAAACAGCTTGACCCTGGAGTTTAACCCCATAGCCTTTACACAAGATATAGTAGAAGATCTAGGTGACAGTAAGGTGCTGGATGCCTTGAATTTTTATTTGAAGTTGGGTGTCTAAAGTTCAGTTCTTCAAGAAAGAGGAACTGTAGGGAGGAGTGGAGTTGCAATGTCCCAGGCTTGTTTACACATGTTAGCACTGAGAGATTCTGGTGGGGCTTCTTGGCGCTTCTACAGATCAGTGATCTGCATTTGTGCAGCAGCTGCCAACACAAAGTGCTTGGCATAAACGTCCTGAGAGCTGAACACTCAACTTCTGTAGCTCAGATGAATATGCAGCCCACACTTCTATTTAAAATGCAAACAGAACACGGGCCAGACAGTTCTGCAGCATATAAAACACTGCAAACTGCAGCCTGTAGTCTCCACAGAATGAAATCTCTTTAGAGAAGCTGTATTTGCGCTTAAAGCTGAGGTCATCTGCTGCCTGTTTGATTGTTTGTATAGGTTTAAATTGACTTCCTGCCAAAATGCTGGAAGGATGAGGAAACAGCCAACACAGAGCACAAATGGCAGTGCATCCCTTGGGCACATGAGTAGGGTTGAGTACTAAGTCTTTTAAAACTGAAACCTTGGTACCCCAGCACCATGTCCTCATGGGTACTTACTTAGCTGTTGCCCTTCTTTGTTGGCGTCAGAGACTGGAACAGAATTTGCTGCATATAAGTCCATTTTCAAGCTATGTTTCTGGGAAGTTTTGTCTGGTTTTAAGGTTTTTTAAAAGAAACAAAAAAGTGCAAACTCTGAGCCACTCAGAATTCTCCTTGATGCTGTTGCTCACCAGGCAGCAATTTGTAAAATGCAGATGTATTCATATAGTATGAAAATCCATAAGTGAGATGTAGTTAAAAATTACAGACAGTAGCACATTCTCAGTGTTCGTTTGCAGCTTGTTATTAGAACAGTGCATCCCCAGAGGTATTGGCAAAAAACACTTTCCCAAATTCATTGAATTGGCACTTCCCAGCAAATTTATTCAAAAAGCTGTTGTTGTCAATTGGATTTTTTTTCCTCCGAGAGGAAATGTTTTTCATCAACTTGCCCTATTTGAATTAAGTTGATGTTGCCATTACCAGTAGGATCAGATGGGGAGAGGTTGTGTACGTTACTGTAGCTATCCCCCTGAAGGCTGCAGGCAGGCTCCATCCTGCTAAGCCCTGTTACATGGAGTGAAAAATTATTTCTTGTGCTCAGTAACCATATTTCTGGGTTCTTAGGGACTTTCAGCAGGCTGATATGGAATATTTACCTAAATGGAAGAAGTGGAGAACAACTAGTAATAAATCATTGAAAAAAGCACTCGATGAAGTCAAGGGGTTGTCATCTTACCTGGTGCTTTGGCGACGTGATATTCACAGCATAGAAGGTATTTCCTTTCTGATGTCCATTGCTCCTCTTGAAAGTTGTTTCTCTTATTGGCAGTTTTACCTGTGTGAAAGCATAGTTTTGGGTATAACTACATGTGCTTAAGAAGTCACTTTCTTCCCTTATTATTGCTGAATGTAAAATCCATTATATGGTAGAAGGAAATATATTGGAAAAAATTACTAAAATGTCCAACTTGCATTTCAGTTATATTGCTAAAAGTCCATACTACTTAAAACTACCTTTAACAATGTTTCTTCAGTTCAGTGTAACTGAAATTATAATCTGCTCTCTCTGTATTTTAAATGGTTTTATCATCTTAACTATTGGTACATGTTTCTTTTATTCCCAGGGAAATTTGGTGCTGGCATCCAGTCCTACTTCTCCTTCCTGCGTTTTCTGGTCCTGCTGAACTTTATACTTTTTATCCTCATGTTCAGTTTCGTTACTCTTCCCATCATCGTTTCTGAGTATGGAATATTCAACAGTACCGTTGCTTACATTTCTCCAAAGAACATAGGTAAACATCTTCTCTATGTACAGTTGTTGTAAGATTCCCCCTTTCCATCAGTTTCTTCTCCACCTCCCAGAAAAAATGAATGCCTTTTTATAAGAATGTGGCTTGTTTGAATTAACGTGATCTTGCAGTTCAGTGGGCATTACTCTTTGTGTGACTTTTCATGCCTTTCTTTTGACAGAGGATATCTGCACAGTTTATGAACCCAGTGGTAATAAGGGGCTTGTTTACTTCTATACTTACCTCAATGATTTGCTCAGTGGCACTGTAAGTAATTAGATTTTTTTTTTAAGCGTCTCACATAGCATTTAAAATGTAAAAAAATTTACTTGTGGAATGAAGCTTTGATAATTTTGAAAAATGGTAAGGCATATGCATCACTGGGGTATGTTATCGCTGAGAAGGGCAGTTTTCAAACTGACTTTTACTGAGCAACCACAAGACCACGTGCTGCAGCCTCTGCCTCTCTTCCCCAGCTGCTACCCCTTATTATTCTAGAGCACACTGCCTATTGTGCTCTCTGTGCAGGGTCCCAGTGTCTGTGTCCTACAGCTCTTTGACTGGAGAAGGGAGGGATTTTAAGCACACAGTGTGTGCATTACAGTTTGGTAGAGGCAATGGCAGTATTTAGAAGCTACAGACTTGTAGCTTGCTGGAGGCCCTAATTTTAAATTTACAAAATGATTGCTTAATGCTAGGTTGGATTTAATGGGGCAGTTGTTGCTACTGTTACAAATTCTATTTCAACTTCATTTTCACAGGGATTCCTTGAAGTGACAAGTTTATTTTATGGCTATTACACAGTAGATGCTGTATGGATCAGTATCATGAGGTACAACTTGCCGCTCGCATACCTGCTGACTACATTTGCATACCTTGCCTTAAGTTTCCTCTGGATAACAAAGAGGTAAAGATGTTGGTGTTGTTTATTTACTGTTATCAGTTGCACAGTTTACATTGTATTCCTGCTTGAAGGGAAGATACTGTGTTCTAGAGCTGTTTTATGTGGAAATGGGGAGTCATCTGCCTGAGGATGCAGTGCCACGGTAGCCTTTGGTGTGCTTGGGAAGCAGAGCCAGCAAAAAAAAGCAAACAACTTGAAGTATCAGTTTTTCATATGTATGCATACCTATAAGTAAAAGCCCCTCAACTATACTGAATTTGTTGGAGGATTTTCTTTTGGGGTTTTTGGTTGAGTTTTATTTGTGCCATCTCAGTTTCCTTTGCTGTGTCTGGGTGAGGTAAGAAGGTGTGACTGTGGTGAAGTGCAGGTGGGAATAACCTGTATCAGTCAGGGTCAGCTGCTGCAGAATCTCACACTGACAGTGTCCCAGAGACTCCCTGGTACAAAGCAAAGGTGGCAGTTCACTCACAGAGGGGGTCGTTTAGTCTTTGATCAGCCAGGTTGCTTGTGTGTGGTTTTTCTGTGCATAAAATACATCTTTTAATGAACTTTTCTCTAGGTCTGCGGAAGGCTTTAAGCACAACTTAGTGCATGATGCAGATCCATTTCAGAGTTACTGTAACAAAGTCTTTGCAGGCTGGGACTTCTGCATTACAGATCCAAATGCAGCCCGGCTGAAACATCGCAGTTTGCTATATGAGCTCCAGGTGAGTAACTTCTGTCTTTTTGTCATTGTGGTTTCATACAGCTTAGATGGCTAAAAAAGAGAGGTGTGTAATTTTGCAGATAAGGGAATAAAGTTAAGAGGGATTGAAGTAGCTTGTTTTGGGGGCGCAGCCCACATCCTTGTGCATGCTTTCTAGGTAGCTGGAGTCATGGTGCAACGTGAGAAGGATTGGCACGGATGTTGTCGGCCCTTCCTCCATCCACGGGGGACTGACGCCAGCCTGTTAGCTGCTTGTCTTATCTGCCTCTTCCTCACACTCCAGTCCTGCTTCCTGTGTTAGTTTCTGCATAGTCCAACAGGAAAAGCTGTCCCAGCTCAGTTTGAGTGTTCTGGGTTTTAAGTGTGCAGTGTGGTAGGCAGTAGTTTGGGGAGAAATAAAATTCAGATGGTGCTCTTTGTACTGTTTGAGAGTATTGTTGCAGTAAGAAGATACTGAAAGATTTTCACTAGGTGTCTTTGGCACACATGCACATACAAACTGCTGACGCAGCTATAGATTTCCCAAATCATAAAGCTCTGAAAAGAGTCTGAAAGGCTCTTTTGGTAAAACAAGGACCTTCTTTTTGCTCTCTGTACACTGGAAGCAGAGATTCGTGTAGTGAAACAATTACCTTTGAGAAGATGCTTCCACTTCAAACCACAAAGTGGTAATTACAGGTTTCATAAATTACAGTGAGTTGTTTTATGCTCTAGTGAAGCTCACAGCCATCTTTTTTCATCATACAATCAGAACCTCCTTCACTTGCTACACTTTTGCCTCTAGAACACAGATCTTAGAAGAACTAGCCCCTTAATATTACTGTTTGATGGACATAAGTCCTCAGAAAATACCCTCATATGGGTGTTGTGTGGGTCTGCCCAGGTTAAATTGCCTTCACAGGCAATACTGTATTTTCATGTCAGTTAAGGTGAAATACACCAAGATTACATGACAAGCTGCTCAAGACTGTACTTCCTTCTTTCAGTGCCATCCCCCAATTTTCCTTCACAAAGAGTAGGAGAAGGAATTTTGAGCCATGCTGATGAGGGCTGGTTACTTACCTGCAGAAGTAATGAGATGAGTGAGCTGGTTTACCCATTTCAGAGTTTAGTATCAAGCTGAGGTCAGTCTCTCTTGATGAACAGGAAAACTGTCCTCAACGAAATGTGTTGCTGATATGGTAGAGATAAGAGGATTGCAGGACACTTTGGCTACAGAGCTCTCAGCGTGAGGAGGCTGAGCACACAGGGGCTTCCATTCCTGCATGGACCTGTTTTGTCAAAGAAAAAGCACTCTCAGTTCTGTGTGCTTGGCTAGGCGCTGGACTGACTCTCCTGGAACAGGCTATGGGTTTGCAGATCTCAGGGGTAGAAGACATGGTGTTAAGTGTTGTATGCTGCACCAGAAAACTGCATCTCTTTTTTTCTTTTCTTTGTAGACGGACTTGCAGGAAGAAAAACTGAAGCAAAAAATAGCTGAGAGGACAACGAAAGAAAAGCTACGCATCTGCTCTCTGAGAATATTTATAAATATCATTGTCATTGCCATTTTGTCAGGATGTTTTTACTCTATTTATAGAATAACTGTCTTCTCTCAAGAAAACTCCAATGTGAGTATCAGAAATGACACTAGGACAGATGTGGTCAAGGCTGGTGATTACAGCAAGATGAACTATTGTGAAAGAGTCAAGTATCTTAATATAGCACCTTTCTTTCATGCAGGGATCTGCAAATGCTTTCTACAGATTTACGGGGGTTTTTTTGGTAGATGGGAGCAGGAAAGATCAAGAACCATGTGCCAAAAAAGCCTCCCCAGTAATGTCTCCCATTGCTGCAGAGGCTTCGGTGTTGAGTGCCTTGGAGCCGACAAGAAGAGCAGCCCTCACTACCCTTCCCTTGTAACTGTGCTCACCTCACTGTGATCTGCTGGGTCTGGGCAGTGAAGTGGCTGGGAAGACTGACCTGGTTAAACCAAACTTCATCATTATCAGTTTCACGTGATCTGGTTTGCTGTCAACTGTAAAAATGCACTTGCCTGGGAAGGCAGAGTAAAGATTTGATCTGTCTTGTGGCTTGAGTTACCACTGTGTGGGGAAACAGTAAGGCTTTGAACAGAGCAGTTTTCAGAAGCAAAGGTTCTTGCATCATTAGCAGAAAGAATCAGGTTGGGTAGGTTTCACCGCCAGCAGGACAAGCAGATGGAAAGAGTGGTTCAGAAGCAGGACAAAGCAGACAAGCTTCTAGTTGTGACAGCTTCACAAAAGTAATTGACTTCTCTGTAGGACTCCAGGGTTTGATTAGTCTGGTAGAAATGGGGACCAAAATTTTTCTCTCCCCTGTATAAGTTGTTGGTGTGATGGACTTAGCTGTTCACAAGGAAAGTTGTGGTCATGGTGGACCTAACTCTGAACTTCTGTAAACTGCCAGGATTGCACAGATAGAAGCAGGAAATGGGGGCTAAATGAGTTTATGTGTCAGAGGTATTGTTTGAGGGCAGAGAAGAGGACCACACAACACTGAACAACTTGAAGAACAGCTTCACTTACTGTGGGCTTTATGTAAAAGGGTTGATATCTTGTCTTAGTGAGCAGTTAGAGGAGTTTGTCAGGATGGTAGGAAAGTCAGGGGAGCTTCTTGGCACCAGTGAGAATAAACTGAAAAGTGTCTGCACTTGGAGTAGTTGTAAAACCTGGTAGCCTTGGTGCTGGTTAGCAACAGCCAAACACAAACTTTGGTGAGTTGAACCTCTTTAAACAGAAGCTTTGAGGAAGCACAGAAATACTCTTACCTGGAGCGGGAGGGAGTTCCTGGTGAAGAGAGCAGGTGAAAGCAAGGGTGTGTAGCAGCAAACTGCAGAGATAGCAGTGATCAGGCTTGTATAAAGAACAGAGATTTGTTTTCCGTGAAACTTGCTTGTCTAGAGGAGTTCAGAATCAGCCCTAGGTTTGCCATTCATGTTACACCTGGTGCTGATTCCTATTGCCCGGTGCAAATGTCGGTGGAGGATGAAGACGGAGTAAAAGATGCTGCCTGAATCCTGGACAAGGCAGGCTGGTGTGCAGTTGGAGACGGCATGCTCAGGAAGGTGTGTTTCTCTAAGCATTGTTTCTCTCCTCTCTTCTTGTGCAGGACATTGACAGTATGAACTCCCAGGTTAATCTCTTGGTGCAATATCTGCCTTCCATGGTGATCACACTGGCCAACTTCCTCGCTCCTCTGATCTTCTCATTTCTGATCAAATTTGAAGACTATACTCCAGCCTTTGAAATCAAGCTGACACTCATGAGGTAAAGATGTTTTTGTTGTGGCCTTGGATGTTTCAACCACTTGTTCTTGGTAGACTATATGTATTATAAACATTGAAACATCAGGAAGCAGAGAGGTTGGCACTGGAAACCAAGGAGGCATTGTTTGGCCAATGTTTAGTTGGAAACTTTAAATCTGGGAACAATCTGTTTTGATGACAGTGCAGTACAATCATCTCAGTGTCCAAGTTTTTCTCTTGGTCCCATTTAGCTGTGTGGTCTGGACATCTTCAACCTGAATAAATAGTCAGTAGAGAACTTGTAGCTGCAGAGCTGTGGATTCACTGCTTTGCATGCAGCAATTCCCTGAATGAGCATATGTGTGTGTACAGCAGTGACTGAAGCACAGCTTTGCTCAAGGCAGAAGTTAAAAGTTTTGGGGTAAAAGATACTTCAGTGTAAGAGCTGGTGTTTGGCAGCTTAAGGCAGTAAGATCTGGGTTGAAACACCAGAACTCTAGAAGTCCATGCTTTGTATTTCTGATTTGGCCAAGTGCCTCAGAAGGCCTGAAGCTACATGAAATGGGAATGCTGCACACAGAACTGTACCTGAGAATTGCAACCCATTGCAGCATCAAGATCTGCAGCTGAAATGACTGATTGACAAACAGTACTGAGAAAAGAAACAAGGGGCTGTATCCTAAAGCTGGGAAGGTGAAAAGCAATTTTAACTTACTACTAAGGAAAGAAATGTGTTTATTATCTAGCTGGCTGCTCTGTTAAAGCTCTGCATGACCCTTTTGTGTTTCAAGGCTTCCTCGGGCTCCTGTGCAAGGTGAACCGAGTGTTAACATGGCTATTTTTTGGCATGTTTGGAATTAGGTTTTGCTTTTTTTCCAGGTGTGTCTTCGTGCGGTTGGCCAATATTGTCGTTCTCTTGTTCTCGCTGTGGAGTCAGATCTCCGACTGTGGCGCTGACAAGTGTAAGCCCTGTGGATACAATTACAAACTCTATCCTGTAAGTAGATTTATCTTGGTCTTTAATCATCTGAGCTTGTGAACAGAGATTTGTTTTCCATGAGAGTTGCTTGTCTAGAGGTGTTCAGTATCAGCGCTGGGGTTGCCGTTCACGTTATCCCTGGTTTTGATTCCCACTGCTCAGTGCAAACCAGTACAGTTGTTACACATATATCCTTTGTTTGTCTAAAACTCTGATGAGAATTAGTCCAGTGGCAGATGATTCCTTAGCACAGGCTTTCTGTCCACCATGAGGATTGTTTGAGGTAGCTGTGTTTTGGAGACATTGGGCTACTGCCTTTTGCTGTAATAAGGCAAATGGTCTTTCCTTAAAAGAAAAAAACCCAACAAACAAACAAAAAACCCCACCCACCACAACCCCCCTCCACACCCCCCACTGCCCCACCTCACAACCCCCCCCCCCCCCAAAAAAAAATTAAAAGCTTGGCAAGGGACCTTTGAAACACTTGAATATTTTAGAAATTGGAGTTAATACCATTTGAACTTCATGGTGTTAACTGAGACGTTTATTGCTTTAGTGATAGATGGATTTTTCACTCATTTATTTAGACTGCTAATTGTGTTTTTCCTGACTTGTTTTTATAGTGCTGGGAATCTGATGTTGGGCAAGAAATGTACAAACTGATGATATTTGATTTTATTGTAATTCTTGCTGTGCCGCTGTTTGTGGACTTCCCCAGAAAGTATGTATCTCTGCTTTTTGAGCATATTTTTACAAATGACGTATGAAAGACATTTGTTTTTTCTGCTTTAAATTCCCCATATTTCTAACCAGATTACTAGTTTTAAAATAAAACATAAACATATTTCTGGTGGTTTTAAAATAAAACATAAACATATTTCTGGTGGTTTGAGCACCTGTTTGCTATTCAGGTGGCTGTATAGTTTTTGATATTGAAGAGCTTTTTTCTTCAGACATTTTCTGTTATGTCATCTCATGCTTAAATGCTGAATTCTGTGTGTTTCAAATGTGTTAGAATGCATCTAAACTCTACAACTTCAATTTAGGACTAACAATATTCTTTGGTTTCAGGTTGTTAGTTACTCTTTGCTCTTGGAAGCTAATTCAGCAGTTTGGACACCAGGAATTTGAAATTTCTGACAATGTCCTGCAAATCATTTATGGGCAGACTATTTGTTGGATTGGAACCTTCTTTTCGCCACTTCTCCCTGCAATAGCAACTATAAAATACTTCATCATCTTCTACATTAAAAAGGTAATGAAAGCGTGTGGTTGATAAAGGACTGAGTACATCTCTGGTTTTTGTAATGCAGGCATATAGCTATGCACATGATCTAAAAACAGCAAAAAACCCTAAAACCAGCTGTGGATGCAGTGGATTGAATGAGCCAATGGTATTCCATTTTCAGTAAGGTTTTGTGCTTTTAACAGAAGGTAGAATTTTACTTGGAAATCAAGCAAAGCTACATTTCAATTATTACTTCTGAAATTATTTGTCTGTTTTTTTTAAATAAGGGCTTTTTATGTAACAAAGCAAGTTTATAGCACTTTCCTGCTATTAGCAACACAGCTTAGAACTTGGACAAAATTTTGCAAAACTGCTAAAAATTTGGGAGCAAAATGGAAAATCCAAGCTGAGTTGGATGTTTGTGTGGTTTCTGCCTATCAGAAGTTTTGCTCGGTAACCACACAGCTCCTTCTGTGTATCCAATTCTTGCTGAAACATTAGGTTTTGCAAGAGGGGATGTATCCAGTGAAGATGTGGCAGAACAAAGCCGATGGCAGTGCCATGGATCATACACCAAATGGCTGTGTCACTTGACTCTGTGCAAGCGTGTGAGATCCTCTGGATCAAATTCTTACACAAACTAGGAGACATTGACTTATACCAAAATGTGAGGGAATCTTGTCTTAGCCCTTCTCAGCCCATGGACATCAGAGGAGGTGGTTGTGTGGTAGCTGGTGGCACGTTTGAGAATGGAAAATTCAGTTGCTGGGGGAAGTATATTTGGATGTGTATATAGATATATATAGATGTACTGGTAACACTTACCTTCCCTCTTCAGATGGTTTTGATATACACACGCAAACCTGCGGCTAGGCCTATCAGGGCATCAAGTTCCAACTTTTTCTTCCTGGTGGTGCTGTTGATTGGGCTCCTCTTGGCTTTTATCCCTCTGGGAGTCAGCATAGCACGGTAAGTGACAATTTTAAGTTCTGTGAAGTTGACACTTGTTCTAAGGTTGTCAGTTCTGTAAAAGCAAACACATAACTTTAGAATGATTAATGGAATAAAATATATAGAGTATAACACAAAAAATTATAGCTTAGTTCATATAAACAAAAATTACAGTTTTAAAGACATAGGACACTTTTACTGCATCACCAAACTGGTGCTGGGCTTGCGCTGGATTATTTTATCTTTACATTTTGGTGTAACATCTTTCTGTTCTGCTTCTTTGACAGTATCCCCTCTTCCAAGGCATGTGGGCCATTCATGAATTTTAACACTTCATGGGAGGTTATTCCAGATAAAATACTTCAGTTTCCAACAGGTCTGCAGCAGGTCCTTTTTGGCATGGCATCAGAAGCCTTTGCAGTGCCTTTTTTTGTGATCCTTTGGTGAGTGCTGTGGAGACTTGATTCACTTACGCAGCTTCATTTCTTTGCTTACTGAACTCATACCAAGCATCTATTAGACCAGATTTTCCATTTGCAGTCAAAAGCATCAAAACCCATATGAATCCTCAGCCCTTATGTCTTTATCCATGTGTTCACACTCATCAGCTTTGTTCCATTTCCTCTTGCATGTCCCATATTCAACAGTGTCCTTCTCAAAAATGTTAACTGTGAATCCTCTGCAAATTAGTACTGTAAGCCCTGTGATCACAATTCCTATCCACAAACCCTAGTCTGAAAAAACAAATAAAACTCCCAAAACAGTCATTCTGTAAAATAAAATTCAATGTAGAATCATACAATTTTTACAGTTGGATGTCACCTGTAGAGAGAATCTAACTCAACTCTCCTACTCAAAACAGGGTCAAGTAGAGTAGGAACCATATCCAGTTAGATTTTGAGTATCTCCAAAGATATGGAGACTCCATAATCTCTCTGGGTAACCTGTTCCAGCATTTGGTCAGTCTTCCAATAAAAAAGGGGGTTTTTTTCTTGTTTTTTCCGTTTCGGTTTAACTAAACTGTTTGCAAGTTTTGGAGCCTTATTACCTGATGCATTCTAAAACTTCTATGCTTGAAAAACCATGTGGCTTATTTTGGACTCCACCCAGCCCTTCTTTTTGTAGCACATGAGTTCTCCTGAACTGAACTTGTTATTACGTACATAGGAAATCTCAAGTCCTCCCTTTTTGTTTGTTGTTTACAGCATCATTATGGTTTATGTTGTTGCCTTGGCTCGAGCACACAAACGAGTGGTTGAACAGCTGAGAGAACAACTGGTTATGGTAAGATCTGACCCAACACTTTACTGACACAACGAAGAGAACTTTAGCGGTACAGAAGTGAGGCATGCAGAGGAATATTGGTTTCCACAGTCTTCTGGATATTTGGTGTTTGCAACAGGCAGCGAAGAATGTTTTACAAATTACACAGGAAAGATACCCAAAGCATTGTGGTATTTCTCAGGGGAGTTGATTTTCTTGGGTACCAGCTGCACCTGCAAGAAGGTCTGGTTATATCAGGCAACACACATGCAAGAGATATGCCTCTGAGAAGCTGTGTCCCTGTTTTTCATCTGTTGCCTTGCTTAAATCCACTCATCGGCATGGTTTTTTTTCTGCCAAAGAAGAACCTGAATCTTGTGTTTCCTGTCCCCTCCACCATCTTGCACAACCTCCACTTCTGTTTCCTTCTCTGCCCTCACAAACAGGCACCCAACTCCCTACCCTTCTCTCCAGGCCTGTATTTCTACTGCATCTTTTCTGCTCTTGTGCTTGCGTGTAGGCCCAGAACTGCTTGACCACGTACTGAAAGTGGAACAAGTTTCCACCAACCAGCCCTGTGGAGAAGGGTGCCAGTGCAGAAATGCTGCTTTGTGGCCATCAAAAGCCACTGCCAGGTTTGGCAGTATTCTGTGTGTGCTGTGATCTGACAAACCGCTGGAGTCAGAACTCAGCCTCACTAGTGAGACTTCTCACTTTCTTATGAAATAGCCCATTTCTTGATATGTGCTTCTTTTAGATATGGCATTTAACAGCCTATGCAGAAAAACACTGCTTGGGGAAGATTTTTGAGGAGTAAGGAATTTAGGAACAAAAGCCTCCTGGCTTTTTGGAGGGTTCACGAACCAGCTGGGAATTCTGAAAATTCCTCCGTGCTTTTTATTTTAGTTTGCTTGCTCTTGTTCAACTTACTGGAAGCATGGTGTTAAATTTTGAGGTGTGTGAGATGTTTTTAGTAGGCTCGATGCAGAACTGTCAATGTGTGACTAGAGGTGAGATAAATGAAGTCAACACTACTGTGTACTTGAAATTGTTCAGGCAGTTGAGAATGTGCTGGGGGAGCACAATGTGGTGAGTGCACCTATTTCTAATGAAGAAATGAGCTGTTCTTAGATGACTTGTATTAACACTGTTCATGTGGAGCATACTTGTTTTTTCTGTCCTTCCAGGAGAGTCGTGACAAGATGTTCCTAATCAGAAAGATAGCAGAAGCTCAGAGGCATCCTTGAAAACCACACAAGCCAAAAGAACTTGACTTCCTGAAAGTCCCAGAGCAACAAGATAACAGCAGAAGCATTTGCAGCTTCTAAAAACTGAGCAGCTGACTGGCACCCTGGCACTGTGATCTGTGTAATGGGTGCTTGTGGTCTGAGTCTTTCTTGATTGAGCTAGTGGGGCTTAAGGTTTCCAAAACTTGGAAATTCAGCTAATTTATACTGTGTTAGAGCTGTTCAAAAAAGGATACTTTAATGCTGCTACAGTTTCGGGGTTGTTGAGATTTATGTCCCTATTTTTTCAGAGAGTTTGGGTAAAATATGATCAGAATAGAAACTCTTTTGTCCTGTTTTTACAAATTATGCTATAAGAATCATGAGAGAGGGAGTAGGTATGGTTTTACATGTTTTCAATGCCTTTCATTTGCTTTGGTTTTAAGAAATAAGTATGTTTGGAAGTATTTTGAAATAGCGCATAGGAAAAGAAAATACGGCATGGGTTTGAAATCAGTTTTCTAAATATTTTTAGAGGTGAGGGTTTGCTATTTATGCTGCTCTGAAGAGCAAGAACAGTCGAACACTGGATGACTGGTCACAAAATGGTTCAGAGAAAACAAGCTGATAAAAGAGCTCTGAATAAACACTCGGGCCAGGCAGAAGCCGGCAGGCACAGCACTGCTGGGGCACCAGCCTTGCTGCTGTGGAGGGGCCTTTTGTTTTTTTTTAACGTTTTATTATTTGTGTTTTATTCTTGTACGAACATCTTGACTACTGTTCTATGTGTTCCAAAATGTGAATATTTGAGAGTTAAATTATTGGTTGGCAATACTGTGTGTCAGTACCCCTTAATTTCACATTTCCTCTCTCTTACCTGAACTGCTGGGGCCATGTGTCTCAGAGAACCGTGTGTCCCTGTAGGCTCCTAACCCATTCCTTTATTTAAATATTGTGGTTAAAGATTTTCTGTACACAACCGCGTTTATTGCTTGAAATCTGCATTAGTCCGCTTTTAGTAGATGTGAGACACTATCCTTTTTATTTAATGTTTTGGGATGTTTTCTGCCCTCATTTTAAAGAAAT
The DNA here is from genome assembly GCA_013397845.1 of Melanocharis versteri. Lineage (NCBI taxonomy): Eukaryota > Metazoa > Chordata > Aves > Passeriformes > Melanocharitidae > Melanocharis > Melanocharis versteri. Next base: position 1,954,900 of record VZTG01002323.1, on the reverse strand, counting down.
GAACATGCAATAAACGCTATTTTTCTACGCTCCCGCCTGACGCTGTTCGGTCGCTGCGGCCGTGAGGGGCCGGCCCGGGGCCCACCCTCAGCGCTCCCGCCGCCTCAGGCCGTCCGGCTCCGCGGGTGGCAGCGCCCTCCCGGACGTTCCGGACAGGGATCGGGCGGCGGCCGAGCTCGCGTCACCTTTGTCTCTCCGACAGGTCTGCGGCCTCTGCCCGGCGGAGGGGCTTCCCTCAGGCTGTGCAGCACGCGGGTGGCGCAGGAGGACATCAACAAGCCCGTCATTGACCGCATCATCCGCGTGGACCATGCGGGGGAGTTCGGGGCGAACCGCATCTATGCGGGGCAGATGGCCGTGCTGGGCAGGTCCAGCGTGGGACCCATCATCCAGGTGAGCGCGCCCAGGAGCGATCCCCGTGGCTCGGGTTAATTTGCATTTGATTAACAGCGGCCGGATGATGGTGAAAAATCATGGCCTTCATGGTAAGATTGTTGTCCAGTTTTGTCTAAGCACTTCCGAACGTGCGGGTTTATAAAGAGTGGTGGGCGTACTTGGTAAGGGGCTTACCAATGCTACAGCTACTGTAGTGCTATTCTATTTTGCAGATGCTTTTATGTTGCCTTCTTATAACTATCCTCATTTGCCCTTTTTATAACGATGTGCACCTGCCTTTCTGCACCGTTTCTTCTGTGATGTTACGGTGTTATAGTATTGCCTCATCTGTCGCAGCATATGTGGCCTGAGCTGTTTTGGTTTTTGTTATTTTTATTGCAAATGTTTACCTCTTGTGGTTTGATGCTTCACTTTGATCTGGCTCTTTTACAGCAAATGTGGAATCAAGAAAAAGACCACCTGAAAAAGTTCAATGAGCTCATGGTTGCATATAGAGTTCGACCTACTGTTTTATTGCCTTTCTGGAACGTAGCAGGTTTTGTTTTAGGTGAGTTTGTATAATTACTATTATTGTTTAGGGAAGTCTACAGTTGTGTTAAATTATTTGTATTGCTTCAGAGTTCATTGTATTTGTGTGTCTGGTACCCCAATCCCAGGGGCTGGAAGTGCTTTACTTGGAAAGAAGGGTGCAATGGCTTGCACAGTGGCTGTGGAAGAGAGTATATCAGAGCACTACAACAACCAGATCCGAACTCTAATAGAAGAGGATCCAGAAAAGTACAAAGAACTATTGCAGGTATTTAACCATGACTTAAAAGTAGGTTAGCAAATTAATTGAATTATCTGATTTGATTTAGTCTTTTAAAAATAATATGCTTGTTGAATTTACAGTGATTTTTTTTGTTCTGTCACTTAGAATGCTGAAGTCAACAGAAACTATTAAAATAAAAGGATGCTTTTCCCTTCAGCACTAAATTGATCAAGCACCAAAATTAAAACATATCTTGGATTATCTTCAGAATGCTTTCAGTAATGCAGAGTTTCCTTTTTGAGTGGGAGAATTATGCTGTAAGTTTGATTAATTTTAATTGAAAGGAAGGGTCTAGAGGGGAAACAAAAGGAGGAGATATTGATTGCATATTAGCTGTGTTGCCCTCCTCTGAAGGCATTCAAGTACCTTCACATGCTCCTTAACCTGTGGAGCCCAGAGCTACACACAGTGCTCAGGGTGAGCTTGAGGTGACCCCTTCTCCAGCCCCTCTGCCCACGCTGAGTTTGAGGCACCCCAGGGTGGGGTTTGCCCTCCTGGCTCCTGGCACTGCTGCCAGCCACCACCCTGTTGATGTCCTAGTCCTGGATCCTGCTGAGAGCATGTGAGGAGCTGATGTTTGTCAGCTCTATGAGAAAATAATTCCCCAAGCATTTTAGGTATCAGACTGGGACACATTCCTGTAGGGTGGTCGTGAGAGATTGAGCTGTTTCCACATGCTGCACATGGAACTGGTTCATTTCCAGCCTGCTGGCTGCCAGTGTGTTCACTTGTGCATAGTGTAACATGTAGCAAAATCTGATTTTTCCAATGTATCCTACTGTTACAGAAAATGTATCTGAAGTAAGTGGGGTCGTGCTGAGGTGCACCAGGGAAATACCACCCCTGAAGATAATGATATAATGAAATAGATAAGAGATGGCACAAAATAAAAGAAAAATCCAGGCAGTGAGTTTATTCACAGAGTCAGTATGAGGAGAACTAGCAAGGAAACCAAAAGCAATGTGAAGCTGTTGGGCAGGGANGGGCCCCCCCCCATCCGCCCCCGCCGCCTCCCCCGCCTCGCCCGCCAGGGGCCGCCCCTCGTTCCCATGGCAGCCGGGACGCCGCTTTGATTGACAGCTGCGCTGTCCAGTGCGGCGGCGGCGCGGAGCCAATCGGAATAGCGATAGGGCGGGAGGGCGGCGCGCGGCGATGACGCGGCGGCGGCGCGGGGGAGCCGTGCTGCTGGGCGCGATGGCGGCGGCCGTGGCCCCGGCTCTGCGGT
>VZTG01002323.1:1933042-1952292 GCA_013397845.1 Melanocharis versteri | reverse complement strand
TTTTATGTTGCCTTCTTATAACTATCCTCATTTGCCCTTTTTATAACGATGTGCACCTGCCTTTCTGCACCGTTTCTTCTGTGATGTTACGGTGTTATAGTATTGCCTCATCTGTCGCAGCATATGTGGCCTGAGCTGTTTTGGTTTTTGTTATTTTTATTGCAAATGTTTACCTCTTGTGGTTTGATGCTTCACTTTGATCTGGCTCTTTTGCAGCAAATGTGGAATCAAGAAAAAGACCACCTGAAAAAGTTCAATGAGCTCATGGTTGCATATAGAGTTCGACCTACTGTTTTATTGCCTTTCTGGAACGTAGCAGGTTTTGTTTTAGGTGAGTTTGTATAATTACTATTATTGTTTAGGGAAGTCTACAGTTGTGTTAAATTATTTGTATTGCTTCAGAGTTCATTGTATTTGTGTGTCTGGTACCCCAATCCCAGGGGCTGGAAGTGCTTTACTTGGAAAGAAGGGTGCAATGGCTTGCACAGTGGCTGTGGAAGAGAGTATATCAGAGCACTACAACAACCAGATCCGAACTCTAATAGAAGAGGATCCAGAAAAGTACAAAGAACTATTGCAGGTATTTAACCATGACTTAAAAGTAGGTTAACAAATTAATTGAATTATCTGATTTGATTTAGTCTTTTAAAAATAATATGCTTGTTGAATTTACAGTGATTTTTTTTGTTCTGTCACTTAGAATGCTGAAGTCAACAGAAACTATTAAAATAAAAGGATGCTTTTCCCTTCAGCACTAAATTGATCAAGCACCAAAATTAAAACATATCTTGGATTATCTTCAGAATGCTTTCAGTAATGCAGAGTTTCCTTTTTGAGTGGGAGAATTATGCTGTAAGTTTGATTAATTTTAATTGAAAGGAAGGGTCTAGAGGGGAAACAAAAGGAGGAGATATTGATTGCATATTAGCTGTGTTGCCCTCCTCTGAAGGCATTCAAGTACCTTCACATGCTCCTTAACCTGTGGAGCCCAGAGCTACACACAGTGCTCAGGGTGAGCTTGAGGTGACCCCTTCTCCAGCCCCTCTGCCCACGCTGACTTTGAGGCACCCCAGGGTGGGGTTTGCCCTCCTGGCTCCTGGCACTGCTGCCAGCCACCACCCTGTTGATGTTCTAGTCCTGGATGCTGCTCAGAGCATGTGAGGAGCTGATGTTTGTCAGCTCTATGAGAAAATAATTCCCCAAGCATTTTAGGTATCAGACTGGGACACATTCCTGTAGGGTGGTCGTGAGAGATTGAGCTGTTTCCACATGCTGCACATGGAACTGGTTCATTTCCAGCCTGCTGGCTGCCAGTGTGTTCACTTGTGCATAGTGTAACATGTAGCAAAATCTGATTTTTCCAATGTATCCTACTGTTACAGAAAATGTATCTGAAGTAAGTGGGGTCGTGCTGAGGTGCACCAGGGAAATACCACCCCTGAAGATAATGATATAATGAAATAGATAAGAGATGGCACAAAATAAAAGAAAAATCCAGGCAGTGAGTTTATTCACAGAGTCAGTATGAGGAGAACTAGCAAGGAAACCAAAAGCAATGTGAAGCTGTTGGGCAGGGACAGTGCCCGGGTGTCTGTAAGTGCTGAGCTCCTCATTAAGCAATCCCGGTTATCTGCAGGCATCTCAGGAGAAAATCCTTTAAACCTTTTTGTCCCAACTGAAAAATGAGAAGACAAACAATTGTTCTTTAGAGTATTCTAGAATGGACAAAAGCCTGGTTGGCTTACAGGGGAACACCCTTACTGATAGGCAAGGCAGGGACCTTAATTCCTTTATTCAAATTGTGAGAATAATATGGGGGTGTGAAACTAGTCAGTGTTAAAAGTTACTATGGCTATAAGTTTTTTGAAACAGTGAAGAAGATAGTGACATATTAAACAGCAGCTTGAACTTAAAGACTTTTTTGGAGACCACTAGAAGAACTTTAGGTTTGGGGAATGCTGTAAATAACTCTGTTCATGCTGAATTCAAGGTTCAGATCTTTGAGAAGTTTTTGAGAGACTCTGGCTTGCTGTAGTGCACACAATGGTCGACAGCACCTAGTTTTGTGTACTACCTGCCTTTATTTCTCTGCAAAATAGACTCAGTAATTGCTATTTTTAAAGGTGATAAAGCAATTCCGCGATGATGAGCAGGAGCACCACGACATTGGGCTTGAGCACGATGCGGAAGCTGTGAGTAGAATGTTGATTATTTTGTGCTGTCAGTGAGGATGTAGATGTGCTGCTCTTACCTTCCTTACTTAGAGGCTGGGATGTGGTTCTTTGAGAAGCAGAAAATAAGGCTCTTGGTACTCTTTCCCAAAGATACATATGACAAAGTCCTGCATGTTATAACTTCCATTTTTCTAGAACAGAACTGAATCTGTTGGAATTCATGTCAACTGTTAAAGTGTTTTGACTTTTTCCTAAGAGGTGTCCTCTGCAAATTTTTAGATTTTCTTTTAACTTCAGTTTAGATAAAATGTTTTTGAAGATAAGTCTAATAAGTGCTATCCATACAGCTGGGAACTGGAGGCATCATCTTATTAGGAAGTGTGAAATACTGAACAAAGTTCTGTGCTCCCTTGCATACTCTAAGGGGAATGTGTGACTCCTCTCCTATTTTTTCTCTTGACTTACATTTGGGGAGAAATTGAAACATTCTGCAAAGTTGATAAATCTTAATTTAGTTTTCTCTAGAATAGATTAGAATAGGTGGGGTTTTCTTGGTGTGCGTGTTTTCTTAGTAGTGCTTACTATTCCTTATCACAATCTGGTTCAAGCAAAACACTTCAGTAGATGTACTTAATCTTTTATTCTTTTTTACAGACACCAGCTTATTCTGTTCTGAAGACAGCCATACAACTTGGATGCAGAGCTGCAATATTTTTATCAGAAAGAATTTAGTTATATTTTCCATAATAGTTGTGGCAATAAACTGTGGCACAAAAGTGTATGGAAATTGTGGAAGACTCAGCTATTTTATTCAGCCTTTTAAAATTTTCTGCTCTAAGTACTTGATTCAGCCGTGCTTTGTCACATTGAGTACCTATTTAAAAAGTATCTATATTAAAGTCATTTGAGCTAAATGTGAATAAAGGTGGCAGAATTGAGTCTGTAGGAACTAAACCTCCCAATTCAGAGACTGTTCACAAGGTGGCAGCAAAATATGTTTATACATGATTTATATTTAGAATATTTGTGTATGGATGCACACACATAAAAATGATATATACATTCTCTGTTGCCTTCAAATTTATGTGTACTTGAAATAAGCTGGAGCACATCAGCTTGTTTTAAAATGGGTAATACTGACAAAGAATATTTTTTCTGTTTTCAGGGTAAGTGAGGTAATACTAAGTATTTATTTTCAGTCCATCTTGAATAAAGAATGGTATTATAAGACCAGTTTTACTTAAAGACTTCTTTGTGTTTTGGGGTTGGGTTTTTTTCAGGCACAGTTCTGAATTCTTTAAGTAGAATTTTACTTACTATGTTGTTTTTTGTTGTGGTGGGGATTTTCTTGTCGTTGTTTGGTATTTTCTTGGGTTTGTTTGGTTTGCTTTTTTTTTACCTGAGTGTGTAAGGAATTGATCCCTGCCATAAAGCAGAAGGAGAGAGCAACTTGGAGCACTGTGGAATTGCATTCAGTATTCTGTTAGAGCTTTCAAGCTTATCTTCCTTTGCTTCAGACAGCATTTAATCCAGGTACATCTGAGCCTGCCTTTTTTAGTAGCTCTGTTAGTGTTTGTAGGTACTGATTGGTGTGTGGTTTGACATGAAAGGCTTCTTAAAGAGGATTATTTACCCTTTTTTTTTGGTGAAGGAACTTCGGCAGAAGGTTAAATCTTAATATAGAGAAATTCCTATTCTGTGTGATTATGTTATGACTGGCACTTTGTATGTTCTTTAAAATTAACATCTCTCAACCTGTTGCAAGTGTCACCTTGTTAGACTCTAACTACTGATGTTATTTACTTTGTTCAATCGAAGTAGCATTTGGTTCTCTATCTGTGACTGATTTGCACACCCACTGGAGTAACTTGACTAAAGGAACTCAGAGCTAAATCACAGATTTCTCAGGGACTGCATAATCAGAAGATAACTCTAAGGGAGTCTCATTTTACTTGCCTGGGCCCCAGATGGTTGTGAGCAGTGAGCATGAAAACTCAAGTTTACTGAAGGTACATCCTATTACACTAATGCAATATCTTCCCTAATTTGACCAATTCTCTGAACAAAACTTATATCTAGCAGATTTCTTGCCTTCATTTCTCTAAAGTATTTAGTATTCATGTAGAAAATTCCCAGGTAATTTGGGGGAGAGAGGAATCTGCACAAAAGGATGATTAACTAAAGTGGTTAAAGGGGTGACAAGTGGTGCTGGAAGCCTGTACAGTGCAGTTGTGTAAGTCATGGGCATTAATAATTGAGTAAAAGAAGGAAAAAAGATTGCTTGATGAATAGTCCATTGTAAAGTCTTTCATACCAGGGGCAGCATGGGATGGCATCTTTTCTAAGTCCATTATTGCAGGGGAGGGCGGGCTGAGCATGGTGTATTTTGACTCAAAGCTGCACATTTCACGCCCATACATACAATGGTCTTGTGACATAAACTGGAAACTGAGCCAGGCAGTGCCTGGTCTTTTAGCCATTACATCAGGGTTGAAAGCTGGGCAAGGCATCCATGGGGCTTTCCTAGAGAGCTGGTACTCAGCTGAAGCCTGGTATTCTCCAAGGCTGTGGTTGCAGAGATCCTCTGAAGATGTCTGCGGTGGTGTTCAGCAGTGGTGGGATTGGCTTCTGACAGAGTGACAGAGAGACATGCTCATGTGATTGTCCAAGATGTGGGTGGCCCTTGAGACCAAAACACACTGCTCACTTGGGGCAACAACTTTTAAGGGGCGAATCTCATGTTAAATGTATTTCATTTGGCCAAGGGCTGGGAACATCAAATGCCAAGAAATTGCCATGTGAGGCCTGTGTTTGGTCATATCTGCTGTAATTGGAAGTGCTCATAGAGAGTTCTTTGTCCTCAGCAGCTGAACGCATCCTGCACATTTGAGAGGGGTGTCAGACAGCAACATTGTCTCCAGCTGCAAGCATGAAATGTGAACTGGGAGATCAAATCTGCTTTATGCTCCTGAGCAGGATTTGTTCCTTCTTTAATGGAGCAGCAGATTTCTGCCCATCCATTAAAGCGTGGGTGGGCTTTCTGCCACTTCCAAAGCTTGTGCATCTTCCTGCTCACTGGCAGTTTACTCTGTTTTTGTTGTCGTTTTACATAGAAAATGGAGTTGCTTTTCATTTTTCTCATGGAAAAGGAGCCTTCTTTTTTTTTTTGTTTAAAAACCTGTTTCAGATTTTGAGAGGCTAAAAAAAGTGGTAAAAGGTTACAAAAGAACAAGAGGTCCTTAATGCTGTACAATTCTATTGTACAGCTGCTGCAAGGCTGTAGTTACTTTTTCATGTTGAGGCAGAACTGAGTAATACCAGCCATCCCAGCAGGGGTTAATGGCAGGCAGAGCCCAAAGTATATGACTTATACAAGTCTGTTATCATAGTGATCCTCAATGAACTCTGGTCATGTTGACAGAGGAAGAGGAGCTTGGATCAGAGAAAGGCTGTGAAATGCTGCATTTATAGAACAGGGACTGGGGAAGATGACAGGGTCTTCACTGTGCCTTTGAGTTTTGGGGCTTCCTTGTAAAAGATAAAATACACACATAATTTGGGTTTTGCCATATGCGGTGGGATGAAATCCTTCCCCTCAAAGTAATGAGGTCTTTTGTAGCTCCTGTGATAAGCCAGGCCCTGATCCCGATTTTCTCCTGCTGAAGCAGTTGTATTTCTCAGTGAGGAGGAGCAGCAGGTACCCATCTGTGTGTGTGCAGGGCTTTAGGGCTGTTACCTGCTCTTTGATCAGCATCTCACCTCTTGCTGGTTTCTTCTGCAGTCAGTGCTGGGAGTGACCTGGCCCCTATTCTCCAAAGCTGCTCTGAGTCAGAGATAAAGGTAATGATGGTGCTTGGAGGGGAGTGGCACGGTCTGATGGTGCAGTCCCTGCGCTGAGCACTGGGGCTGTTTCTGGAGCAGGATCCTGCACTGTCTGTAGGCACTGCAGAAGGCACGTGTGATGCCCGGGACGTGCAGCTCTGGCTGTGCCAGAACACGTTTCAGCAGCAGCCAGGCAGAAATCAAATCCCCGTGGCTGGGATTAACGAGGTGATGCTGACACAAGCTGAATGGACTTTTGTCAAGGGTATGTAGTGATAGGACAAGGGTTTATGGCTTTATGTTGATAGAGGGCAGGTTTAGATTAGATAGAAGAGAGAAATTGTTCACTGTGAGGGCGGTAAGGCCCTGGCACAGCTTTCCACAGCAGCTGTGGCTGCCCCATCCCTGGGAGTGTCCAAGGCCAGGTTGGACGGGGCTAGCAGAAGGTGTCCCTGCCCATGGCAGGGGGCTGTGGAATGACATGAGCTTTAAGGTCCCTTCCAACTCAAACCACTCTATGATTCTGTGATTTATGATGCAAATTATGTAAAATGAGACTCACAGGATTGTTTGGCAGAGAGCTAAATCGTTGTCTGGGTTGGGCTTCATTTTTGTCTGGAGTAAATCTGTGTGGCTCACTTGAGCACACAGAGCTAGGCTTGTGATCAGCTGAGGATATGCCATACAGTCCCTGTGCTGGGGATGGCATGGATTGTACATCTCTATTTGTTCTTAGTATTGCAGGAGTTATTTAATCTATACATATCTGCCTTGTGACTTGACTTTAGGGAAGACATGATTTCAAATAGCAGTCATTTTTTGTCACTAGCTTCAAAGTTGTGACATGTCACTTGCATTGAATTCTGCACATATTTTTTAGCTTGGGAGGCTTAAAGGACTAAGGCAAAAATATTGGCCAATTTAAAGGAGGAATGTGTGTCATAAGGGAGGAGATTGTTTAAAGGTACTACCATTTTTCTATTTCTTACTTCAGTTTTCTGACATTGTGTCTGACATGAAAATATGAATGGATTTAGGAGAATGACAGCAGCTTTGCAGTTGTACTTCCCAAGTGGCAGAACTTAGCTTGTGTTGGAGAACGCTTGCTGATACTCTTTTTTTTTCAGAGCTCTGGGGCTAATCTAATGTTGAGTAAATGAATTAACAGTTCAGGTTCAGTGGGTAATGTCTTTCTAAAAGAACTTGACTGTGTTGGAAGGAAAATTCCAGCTGTTGTTGCTAGGTGCTTTCAATAAATGCAGCCTCCTGCTCACTTCAGGTGTTGTTGAGAAGTACCACCTTATAATACAGTTTTGCAGAGCAGGGAGTGGTACCCCTGTGTCTGGAAATGCAGCTTATGGCAGTAGCAGTGTTTCGTTGTGTTAGGATGCAGATTAATACGCCTATGCTAATATTTTTAAAAATGGGGTTTTTTGGTTCTGAATGCCTTTGTCTCACAAACTCGGGCCATGGCACTGCCTTTACTTGTGCTTGGTCTTAGCTGGAAGTAAATGATGTTCTGATGGAAGCCCAGGAGTCATGCAGTGTTACTTGGAAAGGAGCTCTGGAGGTCATCTTGTCCAACCTCCTGCTGGAAGCAGGACTGCAGCCAGCACTAAAGCAGGTCAGCCATGATTTTTTCCAGACAGGTGATGAAAACCTCCAAGGAGAGAAATTTCACAGCCTCCATGGGCAGCCTGTATTACCCTACCAGTGACACTTTTTTCTTCTGATATATATCCTGAACCTTCCAAGACTGTCACTGCTGCTGCTTGTTATGTCATGTGGCACCATGGAGAAGAGTTTGTCTCCAGTATCTTGGTAAATACTCTTTGAGTAGTTTTAGGAAACCATTAGATCACTCAGAACAGCTCTCTTTGCAATGCCTGGTTCCTGAGCTGCCACAGAGTAAAGGAAGGGATGCATCTGGTGACCACCTTGATAGTCTCATTGTCTGTTAAAGATGTCAGGCTTCATATGTCTTCTTTCCTTGCAGGTATTTTCCACCCAACTGTTTGAATGTTGGTGATTTGTTTTTCAGTGTTACTTGTGCCTAGGACAGATGGATTCATTGGTTTTATGGTACAGGTGGACGTGTGTAGACCAAGATATTAATGAAAGCAAGTCATACATACAGTGGGTGGTTTTCGTATTTAAAATACCTTTTCTGGACTGTGTAATAAAAAGATTATTTCTGGCACTAAAAGTGCTTTTCTGTTTTCTCTGTGGCTACTGGCCAGCCACCTGCCTGGGCTGTCCAGGTCAGAACAGAGGCAGCAGTGGGTGATGGGGATTTGAATTTTCCTGCAGTTCATTTTGAAGACAAGCTCTGCCAGCAGTGTTTTAGCAAGCTGTCAAGAATTTATCCCAAGCATGTGGCTTGAGGGCACCTGTATAGTCAGAGGCTGCTGACTGTATGTAAATGGATAAAACGTTTAGTGGAGTGAAAAGCCTTTGTTTGTAGGCGCAGACAGACGTGCAGTGTCAAGGCAGATGACTCAGTCCTGTTGATCTTTGTTGCTATCTCTGCATTAAAGTGAGTTCCTTTTTAAGCAGAAGCCTAAGTCTAACTTAGGGCTGTGTCTCATCTTGCTGATGATAGATTGTTTCCTCCCTCCTGTGGGGCACAGCCTTGTTTCTACCAGGTCTGTGGCAGAAATACATTGGAGATACAGTTTGAGAGGAGCTGAATCTCCCTTGTGGCTGTATTATTGTCCTAACCGTACAGCACTCCTGGTATGTGAAAATGTGCTGACCTTGCTTCTTCTAAGCTGGGTTATATCCAGCAAAAGAACAGCAGCAGGACTTAAAATCACTTGTGAGATTATTCTGCAAGTGTAGCTTAATGGCTTGATTCCAGCCCTGAGCTGGAAAGGTAACTGCTAGTGACAGATGAGGAGCTGTCTTCCACATCTCATCTTGTCAGCTCTCATTGTTCTGACTTTGGCAGGAAAAATGCTGTTTACTTGAATACTTCGAAGGTAGTTGAAAGAAGACTTTGGACGTGGTTGAAATGTGTTTTTTTTAATTAATAACTGTCCGCTTTTCAATTCCTCCCACCCAAATATTGCAGCAGTACTTGCTAATGAGAAATAATTATGTCTCAATTTTAAGTGACACAAGTGCTATTGTTTACACAAAATGTGAGAATCTTGTAAGACATGGGGCATATGCTTGGAGGGATAATGCATGAGAATCAGTTCTGCCTTCTCAGGGAGCCAAGCCTTGCAGAGGAAGATGACAGATACATGTGTTTATATACAGACTCTAGAGCTGGCTGTGTTTGCTTATCATTTGTCATAAATGCAGAGACTCGCAGCACAGAGCACTAGTTCAGCATAAGCTGGAACATACGGTCCTCTCCAGCTGATGTGACACGAATTCCAATGCTCACTGGATGTTTCAGGCTGATGACCAGCAAGAGGATTTATCCTGGTAAGCTGGTATGAGTGTTCTTGAAGCTTTCCTGTGGATTGCTGCTCCATTTGGGATTTTTCCATGGATAGGGTAGAAAAAGTATGGCCTGGTTTGCAGCTTATACTGCTGGCAGTTCATAACTGCTGAAGCAGCTACCTGGACTCATCTGGTACATTGCTTGGGTATGATGTTGCAAACTCCTGGGATGAAAATACTTACATGAAGCTACTGCTTTGGAGTGACCTGATATTTCATTCATTCTTTCCAACTGACTCATCATTCTCCACAGGCTTGGTATTCAAACAGAAATAATTCACCAGACCCAGTGGTGAAAGCCTTGGGTGTTGTTTTCCATGACTTTCCAACTAACAAGAAAATTCGCGGTCATATTCTTCTCTCATTTTATCTCCCCACACTTACCAAAATACATGTGATACTGCTACAGCCTTTGCTTTTAGATGATGTGTTATGATACACCCTCCATGTGTCATCTCGTACTGATTCCAGGCTGACCTGTAGTGAGTTAGGAATAATCAGCAGAACTCTTTAACACATTTGTCTTTCTGATTTACTAAGAAAACCTCAAAAAACATTACCCCAAACAGACTTATTATCACAGCCAAGAGAAACTAATGGAACAAATTAAACACATGACCTGCATGTGTTATGAAAACAGCATAAAACCAAGAGAAGAAGTTTGCAGAGGAGATTTCCTAGAGAACGTTCATCAACATTGTAAAACCAATGATAAATTTTCCTGCATCTGGCAATTATTATGCCACACTCTGCTCTTACTCAATGTTCACCCTGTTCATCTTAGGCAACACTTACTCATTCCTGGGTTCTCTCACATACCAAGATGTTAATCTGCTTCTCATACAAACAGCCAATGATCTGAAATTGCTACAGCACACCAGCACAGACTTGATTCAGTATCTGTTTTTGTTTGCTTTCGTTTGTTTGTTTGTTGTTAGGGAGAAAGAATCCAAAGTGGATCAAAGTCCATTTGGTCTCTGGAGCTGCACCCATGCCCCTACTTACCACCCCTATGTTTTGACTTGCAAGCTATGAGGTTTCAGAAGCCATAGCCACTACCCATCTGTATTTGCCTTAAATCAAACAACTTCTTAAATGGATTTTAGGTGTTTCATTTTTCTTTGCATTCTTGGACAGCAGTTGGGTCTGATTTTTCTGCGGGCTTTGCTTTCCTTGGCTTCTAAAATAATTTTATAAAGTGATGGTTATTTGAATCATGTGCTCATTGGCAAGTCCAGCTGTGCCCCTTACCCAGCAGTGCCTTGCTTCAGGGAGCTACACACAGAATCAAAGTCTGCTCCAAAGGTAACAAATTACAAATGCAAGTGTTATCATGACAATTGACTCATTATCGATGGGTTGGTGGAAGTATCTGTGCAAATACTTATCAGTGTGTGCTTCTTTATTATATAGCTCTGCTGACTCAAGGAGTGGGTGACAGGCCCTTCCCTCAGAGCCTGCTCACAGAGATAAGCACTGCTATGGCCTGAGCCATGTTTGGGGTGGACTCAACTGCAGCTGGACAGGGCACAGGTGGTGGCTGGAACATGCTGTAGTTGGAGCCATGTCGCTGTGAGCGGCAGTAAGGAGAGCAGATCCACACCAAGCCGTAGAAAGCAGAAGTGTGACAGACTTTATTTTGATTCTAACTTTTATACAGAGATATCTACATAATAGTGATTGGACAGTGTCATCCCACCCCTCAGGGGGATTGGCTGAAGCCTTACAGCTTCAGTTAGCAAAACATAAGATTAGAAAGAGAGAAAAATGTCCCAGTTTATCTTGTTTTCTTACAGAGTTCGTGAGAAGGAGAAAATTCTTAGGACTACATGTCCACAGAGCCATTTACATTTAGGAGGGCTGGCAAGACCCTTTTACTGGCCACACCTTCAGGTCTGCTGCGTGCTCTCCACTGGCTCTTGCAGCATGCAGAGAGCACAGAGGTGTATTTATGTCAGTCCTGGACTCGAAGCCTTCCAGCCCTTCTTTGTGAGCTGGTGACAAAGGGTGTGCTTGCACTGCTGAGCAGGAGCTGGGTGTCCCTGGAGCAGAGGAGAGGTGGTTTCATGCTGTCCCAATGACCTGCAAGCATGGCTAGAGGCCAGGAGAGGACAACCTGTCTGCCACTGAGCTTCCACACAGTGGGCCACTCTATGTTCAGGTATATTTTGAGCTGGATGCCTTGCCTTTTGCTGATGGGTGAGGACGGGCACTAAAACTAAGTTATGCATGTTTCTAGTCCCTGACTGTCTTTGATCAAGGTTGTAAAGACGTTGTAAATGGACTTGTTGCCTGGCTGTTTGGGACATACCTATTTTTTGTAATATTCATCTACTTGGGGAGTTAATCAAGGGAAATAAATTCAACGAAGCATTCAATCATCATGAATAATTCATTGTTCTCTAATATATTTAGGAGTGATATTTAAAATATATTTCTTTGGCTTATAATTCATAAACCTGTCAAAAAAATTGATCTAGAAGGAGGGTTTATTATTTATTCCAGAGCCAAAGGCTAAAGTGCTGAAATTGTGTGAACTGAAATCTTTTAGCAAGTTCAGATGCAACCCTTAGTATTTTATACTTCTTAAATGACTAAAAATCTTCCCACAGAGATGAGCTGTTGAAGCTCCCCTCAGAGCAGATCCCAGAAAAGCTGTAACCACAGCAGAGCACAAGGTATGGAAATTTCAAGTGTATAACTTCCAATATCAAAGTGCTCTCGGAGAGAGCTTGAAATTCGTGCAGCCTGAGGCAGCTCTCCCCAAGCCTCTGTCATCTGTCATGCTGCGGCAGCAGGCAGAGCAGAGAGATGGAGGGAAAACCACATTAATATGAGGACAGTGTTGTGTCATTTAAAGAGATGTGATCTGAGCAGAAGCTTGGTTTTGGGTGGGTACAGTTCTTTGTTTTTCAGTCCACACTTTTCATTCTTTGCCCACCGTGGATATCCCTTTTCTGTGCTACCCTGGGGATCAGCAGATTACTGCAGGGGTGGCTGGCACGTCTCTGCTCTGCAGCACCACATCCACAGTCCCTGAAGTGGGATGCTGCAATGGGCCCAAGTCTTTTACTGATCCACACTTTCTCTAACATTTATGTCCTCCTTCAGTTGCAAACATATTCTTTTCCACTCAGAGAGGACCCAGCTATAAAGATCCCATGGGCACTGGTGACCCTCTGGCTAGGGAAGGGGCTGGTTCTGGGCACTGCAACGTGAGCTGATGTCTGTAAAGCCCCCAGTGAGGGATCCACTCCTTTGCACTGGCAGGACCTCAGCCAGGTCATGGATGTGTCTGTTCACACCAATGCTGAGATGGGGAAAGTGAACCTTTTGCATTCTCCTCACCCATTTGCAGGTACCACTTTAGGGGTAGCAAAAGGAACAGGAGACAGAATGTATTCTGGAAGTAAAGAAATAATGTTCAAATGTGAACCAGCTTGTTGTAAAAGCAGTTTGGGCTTGACCTCAGTCTCCCTTGGGGAGCCTGTGCCATTCCTGTTGTTTCAGTGGGTTTGCTTTGCATTTTTATCTATGTGAGAAACTTGTCTTTTACAGTTTCAGGGAGTAAATATGATGCCTTCTGTATCATAAATTAAAAAGAAAGATTTAAATTGAATTAGGTAGAACATGAAAGATGCTCCCACCTCTGTTCAAGTGGTTGACACTGTAATAATGAAATCTATGACACCAGATGTAAAAATAGCTGCCATTAAATGAGCTCATCTGAATGGCCTTAAAGATAGGAATATGCTGCCCTTGCTGTCTTGCAAATGAAGTAATTGTGTTCTTTGCATCGATCTGTGGAAAGTTTAATCTTAATTAAAGGGATGCAGCCTGAGAAGTCACTGTGGAGAGATGCTGGGAAGAGATCAAGTTTAGCCCTCCTGGTGAAATTTCAAGCTCCATCACTGTAATGCTCATCCCCTCACAGGGCAGCCAAGCAGGTAAAAAATTTACTTTGAAACAGGAAGATTTCATGACTGAGGCTGATTTTTAGCCACGATTTCAACAATTCTATGTGCAGACATCCCCTAGACTGGGCACTGTGCTGCAAGGTTTTGATTTCAACCGATGCTGAGCAGTGCTTGCAGCATCCCCCCAGCATCTTTCCAGCCAAATCGGGTGGGCCAGAGCAGTGCAGAGGACACTGCCCTGTGTGGGCTGGTGTCACTGGGGTGATGTTTCCTGATGGAGATAATCCAGCTGGGGATTGCTGCCAGGCTCCATATGTGGGTTTGGGTGTGGTGTGAAACCTCCCTGAGCCTAAGGACCTCTGCTCCTATCCCTTGGGAATGCAGTGAGAAAGAGTGCTGGCTTGGGTCCTTTGATAGTTTGGGGTTGCTTTGCCTTCCCTGCAGGTCACTTTCCTTCTAAGCCGTTAGCTTTTCCCCTCTCTGTCCTCGTCAGGATGAGGCGAGGGCCTAGGACAAGGCTTCCTAGAGCTACCACTGCCCTCCAGCCCTGCAGAACGGGTGCTGTGAGCCAGAGCATCAGCTTTTCCCACCCTAATTGCTGAGTGCTGATAAGCCGGTTTCCCCAGACAGATCCTCCCTCACTCAGGTTTCCTCCCACGCTGTATTTTCCCTCCTTTTCCCTGGGTGGGTGATCCAGCTCAGGCTCATCAGGAGACTGTCAGCTGAGCCAGGATCATCTCATTATTTGGGGCCGTAAGCTGATAACAGAACTTGTGCCCTGTTGTGCACTTAACTTTGACTCTGTGAGCTGTATCTCATCACTTTGTGCCTAAACTTCATCTTTGTAGCTCGCAGCTGCAGGATATTTGTCAGGCACAAAACCCCTTCTCTAATTTCATGGCAAGCTTAGGGGTATGTAAACCCAAGGCAGAAAGACCCAGTAATGAAGTCACTGGAGGGGATGGAGGCAGCTGCTGCTGCTGCTTTGCTGCTCTTTGAAAGCCACCAGTGACAGACACAGCCCTGCTGAAACCAGCACAGAGCTGTGGGACAAGCCTGGTGTCTCTTCTCCAGCTCCCTTGCACTGGTTATGAAAAACAGAAATGGCACAACAACCCCAAACTGGTATAATGAAACTGTTATGATCCTCATTTAAAATACTCTGCTTTAATTAGTAAATAAGGGCTCAGCTATGTGATCACTTTTTATTAGTTAAGCAAGTTATGGTGCAAATACACATTTCAGTGACTTACCATTAATTAAGCTAAACTATTTCAGTCAGTGATTAAATTTACATTTGAACACACACAAATGCATCCAAGTTTAATTAGAACGGTATTAAACTGCTTTTTGTTAAACTATTTTAACACAAGGACGTGCAAGGTTTGGCTCTATCTGACGCTTTTTAAACCTGGGGATTCCATAGTGGGGATCCTCAGACCCCCAATATCTGCTGAGCCCTGGGGGTGGTGGGGAAGGGGAAGGGCTGAGGAGGCTCCTGCATGGAAGGTGACACACTGGGGCCTCCTCACCAACACAGCATGATCACCTCCTCTGCTGCCCTGGGAGAGTTAGCAGGGCTTGTTGGCTGGAGTGTTTAGATACAGCACTGGAAGCTGTGACTGTTGTCGTTCAAATGTGGATTACATCAAAAACTGAACTTAAAGAGCCAGTACAAGACCTACAGTCTTGAGCTGGAGAGTTTTCATGTTTCCATTTTCAGTGTAAGAAACATTCACCATTACTGCTGATAACCCTTCTGTATGATGGCTGTGTGCTTGCACTCTCCTTGCTGAAAGATGTTTCCTTTTCATGAGACTGTAGCTGGAATTCTTCACAACATGAGCCACTTCAGCTTCACGGAGACCATGGGACAGCAGAGTGCCACACTCACAGCTTGTCAGACTGAACTCAGTGTGTCAGTGACACTGATGCAGATGGGCTGGTGGTTTTGTTCCTGGTTCCTTGCTTAGCTGGAAACACATAGGCATGTCTTCCTGAATGCCATATAATGGGTAAGTATAAATGCCCTGCTCAGACAAGTTTCTATGCAAAAAAGTAATCCTTGAGGGTTTTCAAATGATATGGGACAAGCTGGAAATGAACGAGCTGATGCTGGTACTGATCACCAGCAAAGAGCCAGGGTATTTCTGTTTGTGATAAGGACACACTTGGACAAGAGATTGTTGTATGAATTACTCAGGAAGCCATCCTTCTACAGAAAGGAAATCCTGTATTGGGCTGTGTGTGGTTTATAGCAACCCAGTCTGCTTGCAGGCTTTCAGATTAAGAAGTGCTACACCCTGCTGACAGCGAGCAAGCAGACTGGCAGAGGTGGCAAGTACATCCGACTTCGTAAACAGAAAATATTTCAAGAGAGAATGTAACACCCCTACTCCCCAAACTCCTTCATGTCCATGTAGTGCTCTAGAGATTTGGTTCCCTCAGCTGTTTGTGGTAGCAAGACACCCTCTCCTGTTTTCCCATCCCCTGCTGCTGTGACTGGCAGAGATTCATTAGTCCACAATAAAAAGTGGATTTATGTCTGTCTGATGCTGTTGCTTTGTATTGTAGTTAATAGTATCCTATAAAATCTGGGGGTCCGAGGAATGGCACGCAAAGGATGTTTATTTTGATCATGGCATCTCCTTGGCTGGACCATCCAGTGGGCTGAGGGAGAGATGTGCTGGCGGCCTTGCTTTCAGAGGAAATAATTAGAAGAGTAATGACTGAGACATGAAGTCAAGTGACTGACCATTCAGACTTGTATTTTTTTGCAATGAATTATTGTACTTTTCTGCTGTAGACTGTTTAATAGTGCATTATAAGAAGATGGAGGTATAACCCACTTGCTGTAGAAAAGCAGCTGTACAGCACTGGTGCAGGAAGGGATCCCCGGAGATTTCCTCCTGCACCTGCAGCAGACTGTGCAGCTCTGGTTCAGCAGGGCAGATACCAACCTGGGGTAGCTGTGAGGAAATCTCAGGCTTGTTTCTCAGGTAGATCATAAAAGCATCAGACAAATATCATCACCTGTTCGTGCCTTCTGTCTTTCTACCACTTCCTTCTACCTCCTCGGATGGTGTGCTCTGCCTGTGTCTCTGACAGCGGCTGGTGTGCTGTAGCATGAACAGATCAGTGACACAGATGTATGAAATACTGCCAACTGTGGAGAACCTTTAATGGATGCTCTAACCCTCTGCTTTCTTTTGCCTCTGCAAATCTCTCCCAGAGCTATCATGCAGACCGTATGTACTGGGTTATCTATTTTTAGCTCAACTTGTTTAAGAATAACATTATTCCTTATTTAGTGAGCAGGATATCCTGTATATGGGACATTCTGGAGTGAGTGTTTAGATAACGTCAATTTAAACAATGGGTGATTTAAACAATGGTAGTAAAAATTGATGTTATGAATTCTCCCTGGTCACAATTTTGAGGTCATGTTTATTAGTGTACAGGCTATTATTTTTCTTGAGTACGCAATTGCTATTAAAAACTTCATAAAGCTGAGCACCTCTGGGACATCTCCCACCTCTGATGAATTCAGCATTTTTCTCAGAGACTCATCCTGTGCTCAGGGAGTCATGAAGCAGCCAAGGTCCCAGAAAATAGGCCATTGGCCATCTTTTATCAGCCCAAGGCCCTACAGATTTCATCTTGCCTCTGGCTGAGGAGGAGAGAAAGGACTAGCTAGTAATTTAAACAGCGGTAGTAAAAATCAGTGTTGTGGATTCATTCTGGTTCTGATGTTAAGATCACATTATTAGCATGCAGTCTGTTACTCAGTCTGCCCCAGCACCACCTGGGCACGCACAAGCACGTGCTGAGCCTGTACTTGCACTGCCAGGCCTGGTGTGGCTGGTCACAGGCTCTGGCCAGCTGGCCCCGGGGCCTGTCCCGCTGGCTGGGGTGACATCTGCATTTCCTCCAGCTCGAGGGGCCCACGGCTGGCTGGGAAGCTGTGACATTGCCCTGTGCAGGAGTCCCACAGGGATAACTGCTGTGCTGCTGAGCTCTAGGTCGCCCCGTGGGCAGCAGGCATGAAGGGCTGTGCCAGCTCCTCCAGATGTAGCTGTCTGTCTCCTGAGCGTGGCCGTGCAGCTAATCAAATCAACCCTGCATGAAAAGAGAGTGCAGCCTGTCTTGAAAAATCAGTGTGCCTGGAGCAAGGCCCGAAGGCATGTGAAACATGCTGGGCTTGAGGGGGGAAAAAAACCCCACAGGCTAGTAAAAATTGAATGTATGTGCCAAGGGTTCACAGAGTTCAACAGTATTTTCCAATAAAACATCTTGAAGGATGGGTTTAATACCAGCACAGCTGTGTTATTTAAACAGTTTGGAGGTTTGGGGGTGCAGGACAAAGTGAAGTAATGGGTCCCAGGCAATAAGCAGAACAATGAATGTTTTTGTCCCCTCATTCAGCCTTGTGAAGAAATACAGGAAAACATAAAACAAGGAGTGGGAAAGAAACATGCTTTTCACTTCTTGGGTTTTCTGTGCAAGACATGGCTGTTGTGCGATGGTATTTCTAAGTAGCAAGGCTATGGACTTAGCTGAGTGGAGCTATCAGAAAATGTGCTTTTGGTTGTAGGGCATGGAATATTTTGCTGGCTGAGATGTTATAAAATTGCCTGCGGTTTCTTGCCTTTACATCTGCTTTATGTTTAATTTAAAAAATCCCCAGTCTCCTGATTGTAACTCCAAGAGCCAGAGTTGGAGTGACTAGGACTTCTCTTTGTATCTCTCAAATGTACTCTTGACTTTCACCCTACTATGGTTGCCTGTGAATTAATTCAGGCTGCTTGACCTTGGTTACCTAGTTTGACTTTGTGTGCAGTGTCTTGGCTGTGCAACATAAGGTACTTCCTGTGAAGTATGATTTTTATGTACTTGAAGTCATATTTTGTTTCATATAAACACAAATTACATAACTAAACATTTGTATGGCATTTCTCTTGATTCTCTGAACCATTCCTTGTTACAGCATTTGCAGCTTGCTGCGTTCAGTCTCTTGTGTTCAAACACTGTTTTTCACCTTCGTGGAGCCACCCGTGCCACTGCGCAGATGCAGCAATGGGAACTTTATCACCCGAAATTAAACCAAGCAGAATGCTTACATAGATGGTCCTTAAACTTCAGCAAACAGCTTCAAAACTCTGTAAATATTTGTTAAGCAAACAGAAGATGAGGATGATGACCCTGTCCCCATCAGTAGTTGAGACAGTTTAACACAGTCCCAGCAAACTATGTGTTTAAAAATTATCTTAAGTATCTGTGTAGATTTAACCCCCGGTTATTTCTTCCCTCTTAATTTGTTAATCATTGGGGCGCAAGGTAAAAAACCCCAGGCTTTTGAATGATTCTATGACTGCAGGCAGCTGTTCGTACGGCAGCAGCCCGCACACACCCTGATGCGCTGGCACTGACGGCTTTGGGCTCCTTTGGAACTGAGACCTTCAGGCAGAGCTGGGAACGGCAGACTCTCCCTGGCCCTGGGACAGGCCTGTAACACTTTTATTTGAAGAAAAAAGTGCAACGTGGAGCTTGTGACACGGCAGCGCAGCCCGGGCAGGAGAGCTCCCCCTGACACCGCCGTCCCCTCATGTGGGGGTACGGAAACTCGCACTTTTACACCAAAACGCGCTGCAGGGCGCTGTTGCAGTGAGCGGGCACGGAGCCCGACTGTCGCTCCGGTTTCGGGGCCGGCACGGGCAGGGCTGCGGGGGGCTCTGCCCGGGCCGGGGCCAGCCGGGGCTCTGCCTCCCTGGGCGGGAAGGCGGGAAAGCGGGAGATCGGGAAATCGCGACTTCGCGGGCGGCGCCGCTCCCCGCCCCGGGCCGGCCCCCGTCGGACAACGCCCCCGGCCCTCGGGCCGCCGCCC
>VZTG01002323.1:1877834-1926002 GCA_013397845.1 Melanocharis versteri | reverse complement strand
CCAAAAAGCCGCCCAAATCCAAATCAAACCAGACCAAATCAAACCCAAACCAAAACAAACAAACAACCTGAAAAAAACCACAACCCAAAACCCTGATGAAATGGGACCAGAGCTGCATAGAGAATACTAATCTCTCTGAGCTGGGCTGGATGTCATAAGGGTTTGTAAGTGATTTCGTGATACTTGTGATTCTCTGTTGGCTTTTATCCTTGACACAGAGTCCACATGATAATCTGGGGGGGGAGAGGGGGAAGGGGATATAAGGAATTGAGCAGGCAGGCTTGATGGAGATTGTGCTGCGAAGATTACCAGCTATCACATTAAAGAAGAAAAGTTACCAAAAATTACCAAAAATTTATGATGGATTCCTAGGGAAGAAAGTGAAAGAGTTGCTTTGAAAAGTCTCTCTTTAGTGACTGAAAACAAACAGCTGTAGAAACAGGAAGAATAGCAGCGAAGTCCAACCAATAGCTCACTTCTCTTCTGCAATTTCAGTCCACTCCTTTCAGTCTCAAGTAGGGGAGAAGAGAAACTTGGAGCTGAATTCACTGGCAAATCCATGTGCGTACTGCTTCAGGGAAGGGCAACAGAGAGGGCAACTCTTGGCTCTGTCTTTCAGGGTTTAATCCTGTGGAAAATTAAAATGCTGAAATACAAAACTCCCATTGAGGGAGGGACTGTTTGGGCGTGGTTTGCCAGTCTGTCTCCTGTGCTCTGCCAGATGACAATCAGGGATCTCTGTTTTGAAGGCAAGTCAAAATTCAGTAAGGTTTACACATGCTGGAAACTGCTCTTGAGTTTCCCAGCTCCTCCTGACATGGCACAGGGAGCTGCTCCACTGCCTGTGCAAGTGAAATGCCGGAGCAGCCGCTACAGAGGAAATGAGTCATTCCTCTATTTCTGTTGCAAAAGACTTCTCTGTGCAGTGCAATGCATTTAGGAATATATTCCTACTGCTTCTTGGAAGTTCTCCTAGGACCACGTTTAGGCATAAAAACATCAGCAAATGAACAGGCACGTTACAGACTTTTTCTTCATTTAAATTAGCTGTGCAGGCTTGGCTTCTACAGGAAGGATTTTCAGGAACCCTGAATTTTGTGCAGTTCTCATCTCTGGGTCTGTGTGCTCGTGGAGGGCCTGCTGCCCAAGAGGTGATTGGGTGGGGGTATGAGTGTGTCTTCTGAGCATCTCTTTTTGTCATGTCCCCTTGGAGGCTTGTTGAAGTGTGTTTCAAAAAGGAGAAACGTGCTAGTCATAAGGATTGTGAATCACGGGCACTTCTCCAAAAAATATTTCTGCACAGAGCCTGGATGTTTTCCCCAGAAGCCACTTGAGCTCAGCAGTCATTCAGGCCCTACCAANGAATGGGGAGGAGGACAGCAGCAGCAGACTCTGAGAAAGCAATAGGCCCATTTCTCCCCTTTTATTTCAGTGTGGTGTTTTCCAGAGTGCTGCACAGACCTTAAACTGCCTGTTGGCACAGCGTGGATGGGGCAGTACCTGAGAAGCATCAGGCCTCTCTGTCTCCTCACTGCTGCCCTGACAGATGGATGACTAAATAAAGTGAACTGGCACTCAGTTGTAGCTTTTGCTGCAGGAACCCTGGAGATCTTGGTAAGAATTTGGCAAATTGTCCATTTTCAAATCTCTCAGGAGTCTGACTTGTTCAGGAATGAAGGAAGTCTTGGCAGAAGCTTTGTATGTGCCTAAGGATGCCTTTTGTCTGATGGTCTGTTTATCTCTTGGCTCTTTGAGTGCTGTCTGCCTTGAAATGCAGACTCTTCACGATGTCCTGCACCTGGCTGGGGGCACCAGTTCCAGCAGAGCAGCAGCAATGCAACTTTACTGTGACATTAACCCCTTGCATTTTACAGGTGCTTCTTAAAATGTTCCCACTTGCAGTTACATGACGTGACTTTCAGACATGGTGAGTGCATGAGGGAGGGACAGAGGGAGACTGGTAGCAAAACACACTGACTTCTGTGGTTTGCTCCTTGGAAATGCTACTAGTGCTCCAGGAAACCATATAAATCTTGTGTGCAGAGCTTGTGTGCACAGCAGTGTTTTAAATTCGCCTCCTGAAACCATTTTCATTACCCAAAGGGTGTACAGGGGCACATAACGAGCTTTTAACACTCAAATAATTCCTCAAGGAAGAATTGTTATGGCCTTCCAAAACGATCCCTGTGTTAAGTGGCAATTAAGAGCTAATTATAATGAGATGCTGTTGGATGAGATTAGTATCTGACTTAGAATGACAACAGAGACATCCACTTAGATAAGCGGGAGGGGAGATGGTGGGAGAAAGGAGTAAGTAGGGAAGGCAGCAGCTGCACTGCGACGAGGGGCAGGTGATCACCTTGGGGAGCACGGTCCCTGCCTGGATGGTCAGCAGAAGAGTCAGCCCTCAAAGGAAAACATGACAGTGTTTCTGAGGGAGAACCATGGGTTTTGCATGAACCTCTTCAGCCAAAGCTTTCAGGGCTGGTAACTCTTGTGGAAGGAGATGAGGTGTGAGCCCTGCTTCCTGCCTCCTGAAATGTCAGCTGGTGAAAGTGCTGCTCACCTGTCTCTGGCAGCTGGAGGAACTGTGAAAAAGCATCATTTCAGTGGTGAAATTTATCTCTTTGGCTGATAAAGACCTTCATAATGAGAGTTTCATTTCAAAGGGCTCTGGCAGTGCAGCAGTTTGAGTATCTATTTGCCTGACTGCCACTGGAGTAGCTGTATGTGAAGTGCACAGGTATTTTATTTGTATAAAACTGCTCACTCCCAGAGGTCAGCAAACACAGCTACCCCAGAAACTTTCATGTTGCAGAGCAGAAGGTTAACTTTGAGTGAATAAGGTGTTTCTCTGATTGAACACAGGACCCTGCACATACCAAAGTATGCAGTCCTGACTGCTCTGGCACATCTTTGTCCCTCGAGAGCACCTAGGGCTGGTTTTCAGCAGATCTCCCTGGTCCGGGCTCACAGAGGGAGCAGGCTCTTGCAGTGAAGGGGGCAGATGGATACCTCCTTTCTCCCTCCTGCACAGTATTTTCATAACCTTTCAATGGCATCCCTGTGGAATGGGGACAAGACGACAGTCACGTGCTGGCCACAGCCACTCCATTTCTTCCAGTGGGGGAGGAAGCCGGGATGAGATCAGATTTACTTTTGTCCTTTTTCTGCTTGGAAACTTATTTGTGTTGCTAACGAGGTCCCCAGTCCAGCGCTGTAAAAGGGATGCTGCAGGGAGGAAGACAAGTAAGCTTCCTCCCTTGGGAGAGGGCTAATGCAGTCCCTGACTCGTATAAACTGCTTTGCTGGGGCCAGTGGAAATTGTTTGTCATCAATCATGGCAGGTGACACAGTCTGAGCTACTGGCACAGTGGGATGAGGCACAGGGTGGGGCTGGACCCACACCAGGACATTGCTGAGGAGCAGGGACATCTTCCCTGACAGCATTGCTTGATCAGCTGCAAGTTACTGGGCAGAGGAACACAACGTGCTGCTGCCTGTGTAATACAAGGAGCAGCCCCAAGATCAAAAGCGTTCCCATCTGATGTGTAAGAACAGGGTTTTCAGTCAGGGAACTCCCAGCAGCACGGAAGAATGTTATCACCCGGATTTTAGCAGACTTTTGCATAGGAGGCTGGTTCAGTCTGTGATGAAAACAGGTTTGCCTTCCAAGCTCTGCTCTGAATGGCAGAGAGCACAGTGTGTGTTGCTGTGTGTGTAGTGATTTTGGTTTCCATTAATGCCCAGGAAAGAGATTCCTTGTGAGAAGGAAATTTTAATTCAGAAAGGACCCAGTTCCTTTATACTGGTTGCATTTAGCTGGATTTGCAGCCTCCCTCCTCAGCAGAGCTGTGTCCCACTGAAAACGCTGCAGGGTAAATGTATAGAATGGAGCAGAGGGAAAGAATTCTACGACAGAAATAGACAGGTGAAACCGGGGTCCTTTCAAGGCATAGATATTCAGGAATTCCATTTATTTCTCAGCTACAGCACTGCAGTGCTCTAGAATGCAAATTGCCCCTTTAGCCCACCAAGCTTAGCTCTACTGCATGATACAGTATTTTGCACATCTGCTTAATGAGATGTGCAAAATGGGAAAACCAGATGTAATGGTCTCTGCTGCTGTGAGGAGACGACTGGAAACAGAACCTTTTGTCATAAAAACAGTCATGCCCTTCTGAACCTGTTGAACTCTGAAGCTGTCTTGGGCATATTTTTGCAAATCATGATTTGGTATTTGCAGCTGAATGGTCCCGAACATGTTGTAGCTGTTCCTTTGCAGCTCGGAAGTGGGTTTTGCTGCTGTTGATACAGTTTTTTTCCAAAAGCTTTAAGCAATCTCTATTTTTCTGTTTTGTTAGTTTGTTTCATAATTTAAAAGCTTTTCTCTTATGAGCTATATTTAAATGGTTTTGGATAACTTTTCCTATATTTCACAGCTGCATGGCCCAGGGCTCAGTTATAAAGCCTTGCTGATTCAGTTGAAGAAAGTGTGCTTGACCACATCTGTTTCTGTGTTCATTTACATCTTTAAGCCACTGCTGGAAAGGAGAAACCTGTAAATTCCAATTCCTTCCCTGTCCACTTTCTAGGTTTGATGTAGTTTTTGATGCTCCTATGAATATGAATTGTGACTTGCCAAGTTAATGTGAATTAAATGGGAAGAGTTACAGCATAGTTATTCAAACAACTTCCAAGGGATGAGATTGTTCTAAAAGAAGTCATCCAGGAGTCTGTAACACAATCAAAGCTCTCAGCATTTAGTTTACAATTCTGTCCCTGAGTCTCAGAGACATGATGTTGAGACAGTTTGCCTTATTCTATAAAATCCCACACTCTGGCCTTTTTAGAAGATATTATCTTACTTTTTAAGATGGGCACTGAAAGTATCTTGAGTACCTTTCTTTCTAAAGTTGTGTCACTTTGAACGCTGGGTTCTGTCCCCATTTGCTCAGCACCTTCACCAGGATCACACTCCATCCCCCAGGGCCTGGGAAGCCACACCTGCAGCTCCCACCCAGCTCCTCTTGGTAGAAATGATTCTTGTTCCATTGAGTTTGTCTTCCTGAGAAATGGGGACACTGCTTGGCTTCAGACTGATGTTCCTTGTTTCTCAGTCATTAAATTGAAACAAATATGAAGTAGAAATTTACTTTTAAGAGAGAGCTTGCTTCCTTAGGAATTTGCTTCAGTGGGGACTGTGAGATATTCTCTCTGTAATGATTTATATTACAAAAATAGCTCTGTCCTACGTCTGCAAACAGTTAGAAATGTGAGCCTGGAAAAGAAATCTAGCAGCTAACTCCTCAGCCCTACAGCTTGAATAAACCAGTCATAAACAAAATGAATTACAAAAGCAACTGAAGAGCTAAACTTCCCTATAAATACAATGTTCTCTCCTCGGAAGTCTGAAAATACTCTAGGCTTTTTAGCCTGACCCAAAGCCTGCTGTATCCAAGCTTTTTTGGCCTGGATGCGGGGAGTGAGTTCCAAAGCAGAAGAGTCTCAGTGGCGCTGTGCCTTCTCCAGGCTCTCTCCCACTGCTGAGGCTGGGCTGAGCCAGGGAACCCTGCGAGCCAGAGAGCCACAGGTCACAGAGGCCCCGACTTTACTGCAAAATGAGCTCGTTGGTAGAACACGACCTCAAATCCGTATTTATACATCTGACCTAGCATCACCATGTCCCTTCAACACGTCCTGCTGATGACACTCGGCTCGCACGAGCGACACTGTGTGAAGCCACCGAGGGCTCTGCTGTGGCAGACCAGGGCTGGAATGGAGCATGACCTCACTGGGCGGTGACAGCTCCCTCCGGGGACAGCTTTCCTTTGAGCAGGAACTTGGATTGGAGTGCTTGATACAATAACACGCGGCGCTTGCTTCCTCGGAGCCTGCATGCCCTTTGGCTGTGGTTTTTATCTCTGTTTACCATAGAAAAAGCTTTAGCAGATTATGCTGTGTCATTCAGTTCCCTGCCAGAGTGTATGTTAAAGCGAAACTAGAGAGTGTGTAAGTGCAAAAAAAGTAGCTGTAATTTTTTATGGCATAGGCAAGGTCATTACAAATTATATGAGGCAATGAGGATGTGAGGATCTTAGATCAAATTTAACTGCTTTATCTGCAGACTTAAGAAAAGAGAAAAATGTGCTTTTACTGATATTGCCAATTAGGGAGCTGCCAGGTGGCCAGTTAATAACCCAGATGTGCTGCAGGATGCAGCATCAGCAGAGGCTGTTTGTGAAGTGAAGCAGAGGAGAGTTTTCCAGGGCACAGCACCAGCTGGCTCCTCCTGGCTACAGGCCTGAGTTGGGTCCAGGAGATGTGACAAGAGAGGGAGCCCAGGGTAGGTAATGCCAATCCATAAAATGCTAAGAGCTTAGGAAAATTGGAGAGAAGGAGGGAGATGCAATGAAATGTAAAGAGCAGTTGGCCACTGGCGGTGCAGAAGCCTGGGAAATGGTGTCCTGACTCCACATCACGCAGATGCACAGGTGTCTGGGGTGTTGATGGGCTGATTTAGAGGCAGCTGAGACCAAAGGCCGGGTGAGTCATGGAAATGGGTTGTAGCACCTTCCCCTTTTGTCACTAGCTGGAATCTCTGTCTGTCACACTGATGTCAGCCCAGTTCCTGCTGGAAACTGCATCATCACTGGCACAAGATCAGTTGCCGTGACTCTCTCATGCCTCAAGGGACCAGAGCCCAGGATAGAGGTGCTGGAGCCCAGGCTTCTTGCTGACCCCTGAAGTACACCAGGAATGATGTAGGAGAAGGGGGTAACCTTCCACTACTCCAAACTGAGCTGTCTGGGCATGATGCCCAGGGGGAATTTGGGAGAAAGGATTGAAGGGAACAGCACGTGAGCATGGGAGGGAGGCAGCCAGCAGGGTTGAGCTTGCAGCTTTGCCATCAGCAGGAAGCAGAGCTCAGCTCAGCTCACTTCACTTCAGGCATTCCCTGACGCTGCCCCTGCCACTGAGTCAGTCACAGAACTAGAATAAATACAGGTCCCTATGGCAAAGTCAAAGCTGATCCTTGCTGCTGGAAGACTGGCAGGTGTGGGGCCTCTCCTGGGTACAGGTTGTCAGGAACAGTCCTGCTCCTGGTTGCCCAGAACTTCTTGAATAAAACCTCCTGGACTTACCTCTTCAGGGTACAAACCCAATGCAGAAAAAAGCCTGAAAATCACAGAGGGAAAGAAACTGCATTTCTTTTCTGCGAAGCGTGTAGAGAGACAAACACGTTGCTAGAGATGGTTCTGGAGAGTTAATTGCAGATACCTTTATTGGAGGGATGCTGCTGCGAGGAAGTGAAGTAAATTCTGTGATGACAAGAGAAGCTGGACTTCTTTCAGCTGCCAACAGCAGAGGGGAAGCACCAGCTACAGTGGCTTGCCATTTATAAAAACATCTGGAGATAAGAAGCTTATTTTTAGGCAGAGTGGTAGCTGGCTATTCCAGCAGGCTCAAGTGGTGATAATAAGGATTTGGCAAAAGAACAGCAGAGGAAGACACCTCATCTTACCTTGTATAGCCTCTGTTCTTCTTGTTTCCCCCTTGCAGCAGAAAGCACTGTCAACTGCTTAAGTGGGATTCAAAGGAAAATGCTCTGAAATAGCCATCAGATTGCCTTCCTTTGCTTTCATTGCTTTTTCAGAGTGATGCTCTTCTCTCTTGACTTTAAGGCACAAAGAAGCTGGAAGTCTTTGGGTAGGTTTGGGCATGGCATGGCATTTTGAATACCAACAGCCCTGGTTTGGTTTGTCTGCGAAGCTGCTGAACTGATTTGCTGTGCTGGAGGTAGATTTTGCTACTTGCTGGGCTGGTTGTAATGATTCGAGTGCATGCTTTGGATGTAGCTGATGTTATTCCCAATGTGTATTAGTAAGAATAGAAATCTGCCATAAAATCATGTTCTGCAAAAGCAGTATTCATTTCCTTGTTTTCTGCTTAAAAATTCTGCATTTGCAAGCCTCGCCATCTGCATCACAGCCATTACATGTGGGAAGTATGGAATGTGTCTGATCAGACACAGAGTGTGCACAGCAAAGGACATCCAAAGGTTATGTTGTCATCATGTCAAATGGATCTGTTTATTCTGAGTGCTGTAGAAGCAGAGCTTAATCAGAGCATCAGCCATATGCAGATTTGAAATTAGATTTTACAATAACTACCTGTCTACTGTTTTGAATCCTTGTCATATTACTTGAGTTAGAGCTATGCTTGCTTAGTGAATGTGTGTGCTGGGAGAAAATCATCTAAAAGCCTTCATGCCATGGTGTAAAAAGGCATTTAAATGCATGTGTACGTATGAGTGTGCAAGGGGAGCACATGTATCTTATGGCTTTGTGCCACAAGCTGCTACTGAAGCAGAAGGGGAAAAGAGGGCATTCCTTTCATGTAAAAATCAATAGTATTGGTGATCCCTCATATCAACTTACTTTGCTCTTCCTTTTTGGCTCATGATTCTTATATGTGTCAGCCAAAAAAGTCACTGTGAAATGATGCAGCATTTGATCTTTCTCCTCCCTAAAAGTTTTTAGATGAGTAAGTACAAACATGCACATAATGTTTGTGTAGTGCCTGCCACAGTTTTGTGACTCACAGCATTCTGCCTTTAAGGAGTCAAAAAAGTCTGTCTGAAAGCTTAAGCCTCTCTCCATTTGCTGCAACATGAAAAAAAAAAAAGAAAATCTGTGCGTTTGGTTATTGCAAGCTGCATCAAGGCGGTGGCGAAAAGAGCAACAATATTCAAACTAAAGGTTGACATTTTAAACACTGGCACTTGGAAAGAACTGGAATTAAAAAGAATTGCAGAGCAAAAATTGACAAATAACTTGTACCACCACTTAATCATATGCTCAAAACTGCCTTAAACAAGTAAGCACTACAGGCTTTTTCTTGCTTATTTCCACTGTGATAATTACTCTTCTAAAGCAGTAACTGCTCTCCCTGGGGAAAAAGAGAGTTCATTTTTTTTAAATTCAGAGTGTGGCCCTTCCCACGGAAGTCAACGGCAGTTTTTCACTGAATTCAATGAGAACTTAAATGGGCCATTAAACGAGATCAGTAATGCAAGAGCATTCCAAAGACATCCTGCCCCAGATGCTCCCTCCTTACCGCAGGGAGCAGCAGCCACCAGTGTTCTTAGGCTGGCCAATATCTGAAGCTGTGGTGTCCCCTTCTCCAGAGCAGGAGGTGTTTTCACCATTCACCACAGTAAACTGAAATGCGGTGAGTCAGAGCTGTTGTGAGTCAGGGAGGTGCCCTGACCGTCCAGCTGGGCTGAGCTGGAAGCTGCTGCCTCTCTGCCTCTATCCAGGGTTTAGCGTGAATCAATGTACCAGGAAGGCACCAGAAGTGTAGCCTGAAAGCTTCCTCCAAAACCGAGGGCAGAAGCCTTTGTTTACACCAGGATGCTGGGAAGCCTCCGATTTGTGTGGCACCAAGATGGTGATCAGAGAACGGCCGAAAAGCTCCACTTTTCCCGTGCTTTCCCTTTCAAGAGTTTGACCTCAAGAGTGTTTTCTGACTTGAGTTCTCCAGGTCCAACCACCCACGTGGTGGGATTTGCCCATTGCTGGACCGCGTTCCCTCCCACCCTGCCTCTGGCTGGACCCAGCGCATCAGCGCAGGGACACGATGCTCACTGTGGTCTGTGGGCTACAAGCTCACTCCTCGCTCCAGCTCCTCATCTCTGCTGGGCAAGGCGCGAGTTTGTATGTTTTGACTTTGTTCATTCAAGCTCACAAAACAACTGCATCCGTCCTGAAACTCAGGTGTGTCTTCTCACCCAGCAAACTCTTCGCGGGAAAGCGCTGCTGAGAAACCGCTTTATCAGCCACGGCCACCGCTCGCACCTGCCCAGCCGTGCCTCGCCTCCAGCGGCACCTCCCGCGCCGTGCCCCGGGGGCCAGGAGGGGCTCGCATCCCTGAATTTCCGCGCCGGGCCCTCTGGAGGTCAGTGTTCGCCCGCGCTGCGGCGGACCTGTTGCGGGCCCGCGGAGGCTCCGCGGGCAGGGCCGNCGGGCCGGGGGTGACCCCCGGGGGATGGGGGGCTCTCTGGGGCGTCGGCGGGACGGGTGCGGTGCCGCGCCGGGGCCCCTCCGTGCTCCGCGCCCGGTGCGGGTGCGCAACTTCGGGTTAACTTCTGGGGAGGAGTTCCCGGCGGCGACAGCAGCCCCCGGCGAGGGGCCAGGCGGGGCCGGGGCAGGAGCGGGGCCGGCAGCTGTTGCTAGCGAGGCAGCGGGGCAGGAGAGCATCCCCGCGGGGTTGGCGAGCAGCCCTCGGGCCTCTCTGCTGGGGGAGCGGGATGGCCCCGGGGACGTGGGAGCGCGTCCCGATGCTGCACAAGGACTTCTCGGAGGGAGGAGGGTGCTGGACCCCGCG
The DNA here is from genome assembly GCA_013397845.1 of Melanocharis versteri. NCBI lineage: Eukaryota > Metazoa > Chordata > Aves > Passeriformes > Melanocharitidae > Melanocharis > Melanocharis versteri. The sequence continues at coordinate 1,915,613 of VZTG01002323.1, read as the reverse complement.
GGCAGACCGAGATGCGACGGGCCGCCCCAGCCTGGGCACGGTCCGGCGGGTGGGGGGAACGGGCGCCCCGGGCTGCGGGGAGCCCCGGGCTGCGCCGTGATGCATGGGCTCCCCCAGCATTGTGTGGGGCTGAATTTTTGTCGGGCTGGTTCAGACCCTGAGCGGCCCCGGAGCCGCCCGCTTCCCAGCCATTGCCCCGAGCGCAGCCGCCCCGTTCGCGATGAACCCGAGCGAGGGGGCGTCTCCAGCCGGGCGGGCGCTGGTACGGACCCCGCTACCGACGCCTCCCGTGTCCCCCGTCCCGCGGGGCCGTGTCCCCCTCCGCCCGGCCCGCCGTGCCCCCGCGGTCCGCTCCCGCTCGGGGCTGAGCCGCGCCCGGCGGGTGGCAGCGGGGATGCCGAGGGAGCTGGAGCAGCCGCGCGTGGACCCCGCCCGAGGTGTCCTGCGGGGCTCGGGGCTCCCGGAGCCCCCGGCTCGCCAGGGTCTCGAGTGGGGCCGGGCAGGCCTTCCGCAGCACGGCCGTCGGGGCCCGTGGGTACAAGGCGGGGGTACCCGGGTGCGGACTAAGACAGCAGCAGCACCACGTTATCCTCACACCGGCGTCTCAGTCATGGTGGGGTGGTGGGGGATGTGCGGCTGAGGAGACCGCACTGTCCCTAGGCTGTGGTGTCCACTGCCGATGGAGCTTGTGAGCCTTTCCTGGGGTGTAACTGCGGGGGCAAAACACGGTCTGTGACCACTGGGGACCCACCCTGCTGCAGCATCCCTGGGGATACTGCCACCGTGGTTCGTTGTCACTGGTCTGCGGACCCGGCTGGGCTTGGTGGCTGTGCTAACTTGGAGCAGGTAACCCCCACCCAGGGGCCCTGCAGCAGGTTGAGGAGGTGGAGCCCAGCCCCCAGCCTCGCCCTTGCTGAGGGTTCACTCGTGGCTGGAGACTCCCATCTGGGTTGTTCTCTGCTCGGCCAGGTGGGGTGACGTGGCAGAGCATGGTGGTGTCTCCCCGGCCCTGGAGGCTGAGCCCTTCTCCAGGGGTTGCTGAGCACATCGCAGCCGCCGTGCTCCCGGGGATCCCCAGCGCCAGCCCGCTGGTGCTGCCTTCCCCGAACCCCTGCCCTTCCCCAGCCCTGCCGCTCGTGCCTGCTGCGAGCGAGGCGGCTGAACAGGTGGTCGTGTTTGCTTTCCTTCCGTGGGCCCCTGCATTTCAGCCCTGCATGGAGCTGCTGACTTGTTTACCTCTTCAGCACTATAATATTCAGCTCTTATCCCTGCCCGCCCATTTGTGGCTGGTCACAGGCTCGCTTTGTCACTGTCCCGTGGGATGGCTGCGTGTGCCCTCGGGGCTGGTGGCACGCAGGGGTGGCCCCCACGGCTGTGACTGATGGTGACCGGGAGGGCTGCTCGATGTGAGCCTGCCCTGTGTGCCTGTGGGCCGTTTGGAAAAGCCCTCTCTTCACATGCCATGTGCTCCGGCGTTCGATCGCGTGGCACCGATCCAGCCGCGTTGTTTTAGAGCAATTTAAATATCCTCCTTGAAGCTCTGCTAAACCACTGTAGCTTTGGCTGCAACTTTGCATTAATAAGCAATGATAAAGCCCTTTTAACCGTTTAGAATTTTCTTAAACAGTTGGCCCATGGGTGTCTGTAATCACTGTCTCGTCCCATTGCACCGCAGCTCTTCTAGTCTTTTAACTGCTTCTGACAAGTGGTGGCCTTTTTGACAAGCACTGGCTTCCAAGAAGTTTAAAAGGAAGGCTTGTACCAAAACGTGGTCCATGGGAGAGTTCTTGGAACTAAAGGCAACTTCTGCATCCCAGCTTCTTTAGAAAAGGCTGCTCTTGTCCTGTCATGAGCCTAGAGCTAGGAACCAATTTCTACATTTGGAAGAGTAGGATGGAGTTTTATGGGATGGGTTTTTTTGGTTTGTTTTTGTTTGTTTGTTTGTGGTTTTAAAAGTTATTTTTTGGCTTTGTTTTTTTTGTTTTGGTGTTTTTTTATTGTTTTGTTCTGTGGTTTTGTGTTGGTTTGGGGTTTTTTTTAGGGATTCCCTGTGTACAAAGACAGCCAGGACAAATAGGAAACTTTTAGACATTGTCAAGGGAATGCAATAGGTAAGGCATTTCAGCAGGTATCAGAAATGTTAGTGAGTCTCCAAAGGAAATGGGTTGAGTATAATGTTCCAAAGGTGGCTTTGTGAATAGAAAACTGGTTTGTGATGCCTTCTTCCTTTGCTGTAGATTTTCTCTGTGACTTGGGGGAGGTGGCTGCAGTGCTGATTTTTGAATGGGAGTGTGGGACTCAAGCCTTTAACTTCTATCTTTGGTGTTCTTCAAGTCACATCTGAGGATGAGGCTGAAGGTGCCCAGTGATGTGTATGTAATGGAGAGTATTCAGTCTGTACCTCTTCCTAGAAATGTTGCTTTAATGAGCTGACGTTGGAACTGCGTTGATATGGGCTGAATATGGAGAAAAGCCTTTTGTTCCACTGAAAAATTTGGATATATGATTTGCTGTCAGCAGCAGGTTGTTGCTGCAAGCAGAGGCAGGTTACTAAAGAAAACAAGATAAGTGGCTGCATGTGATACCCATTAGCAAAGAGCAAGGAGCAGGATTTTCATGCTTCAGAATGGGTTTGGGAGTTTTGCTCCTGGGAAAGGAGGAGCAGAGGGAGCTTTGTAGGGAAGAACTGGAAATGGCAGAAGCTGATACCTGGTCAGACCTCTCCTTCCTCTAACATCTACAAGGTACTGTCTTGCCAGAAATTCAAACTTATCCCAGGCCAAGGCATGTCATGGCAGAAAATTTAAAGCTGTTTGAGCATTGCTAACTTGTTTTTGTCTTTTTCATTTTGTTCCCCTTTGCTTCATCCTGGATGTCTAAAAGGACAGTTGGAACCAATAAATGAGGTGAGTTAATCTGATGATTCACTCCCTGCTCTGTCTCCTTGCTCCATCCTGAGGGGATTGTCTCGTATTTTCTGACTCTTTACTGATGTCCTAGATGTAAGTAATGCACTGCATTTTGGGCTGGTAATTTTTTGGCTTGCAATGCCCAGATTTTGTTTATGGAAAAAAATATGTGCTTTACTGTAGCAAAAAGCCATGTTCCTGTGAAGTCTTCTCTGCAGATCAGGTTCCTCTGAGGAAACCCCTCCGCATGGTCCACACGCATGAATACTGCAAATGTCTCGAGTATTTTGGGGAGATAGCTATGGAGAATCTCTCATACACTTTATTTCTTCAGTTTCTCAGGAACATTTCAAGGTCACATACAGCTGTAAAGAGGTTTGACCCTGGGTGCAGGTGCTGTGCCCTTGCAGCTGTTTGTCTCCCACCGTGCCCATAGAGCAGTGCCCCGTGCTGCTTAATGAGCTCTCATGGACGGCAGAAGTTGGGGCTGGTGTGGGTGGGAAGTGAGCTGGGGTTTGGCTCTCTGCTCCTCTCAAAGCAGAGCTTTGAAGTGGGGGAAAAGGCTGTGGGGGTGGCATGGAAATGGGGCCACAGGGTGCTGCCTCTCAGATGGTGACACAGCACTGTTAAAAGTGGTGCTGCCAGTGCCACCATGAAAACCTAAGAAATGAAAGACTTTTCTGGGTCAACTATTCCTCTAAAAAATATCATTGAAGGTTCTTCATTAAATTAATCATTGTAGCAGAGCGGAAGCATGAGGATAGTGTGCTCTGGCTAATCCATTTTAGTGGTGAGTTTGTTGGGCTGTAATGCTCTACGTGTTTGGATTGTCCAAATATTACTGGTACATCTACAGGGATGAAGTGTGTTCACATTGCTGTGTTAATTAAATAGATCCTTGCTGGATTAAATTGAAGCTTTCACTTACCTTCTGTTTTTAATTCTTTCTGTTGTATGTTTGCTGATCTATTAGATTGTTGATGTGTGTGGAGGAATACGCATGTTTCCACTCCAGCATATTGCTGTGCCATAGTGCTCTGTAAATCACCCTCTTGCCAACCTACATAATAATACATTGCTACTAGAGGGGAAAATACCTGCAGAGAATGCTTATTTTCCTGCCTTGTTATGGCATCAGTGGGGTTGGGCTGGTAACTGCATAGCACTTGTCTGTTGGTATAGATGAAATAAATATAGTTCTTAATGTTCTGTTGCAGAAACACGAACACAAATACAGCTGAATGTTTTTTCTCAATAGCTGTTGATGGGTTGTAATCTTGTGCTTTGGTTTGCAATGGCTCCAGGGTCTGCTCGCTCGAATCTCGGATCTCTTGCTGTGCCGGTGGACTTGCAGAAATTGTTGTCAGAAGTGTTTTGACTGTAGCTGTTGTCAAACAAATGAAGATGAAGTTGAAATCCTGGGACCTTTTCCTGCTCAAACTCCAGCCTGGCTGTAAGTTTAGATGCACGATTTCCTAGCTTTAACCAAGGAGCAGGACTGCTCAGCTGTGATGAGAGTATAGATATGAATTGCAGTGGGACATTCAGAGGGTGCCACTTGGGGAGCAGGAACCTCCTGGGGATGGGAATGCAGGCTGCTCCTGGCATGGTGAGAAAGGGCTGCTCTGCTAACTCACATAGCAAGGTTAGTCTTTGTAAAAACCTTTTCTGATGGGTAAGACAGAAGTTGTTTGCTAAGCTGGCATAACAAGCTGATAACTGGTTTCGCTGTGCCCCCGTCTCTAAAGATGCCTTTCATCTTGAGTCCTATTTCCTCTTCAAATGGACCAACCCTTTGGAGCACTTTAACTTGGCTGAAATGCTGATGAGGTTGTTTTGAAATGCTTTCTTATCCTAGCGTGAAGGTGGTTATCATATAGGCAGATGAAAGGCATAGCTCCTATGTGCTCTGAAGGGGAAATTCATTTAAAGTTTCATTTAGCAGGACTTGATCTCCTGCGTCTCCATAGTACTCTCCAGAATTTCTTCTCAGATCCTTATGATGAGAACCACAGGACCAGGTTTTATCTGGAACTTTGATTAGTGTAGTTGCAAATCCATTACATAGGAAGCCAGTAGTCTTCCCTCTTTTACTCCCTCTGAGTCAGGAATCTGCAGCACAGAGGTGACCTGGTAGAGGCATTAGTGAAGCCAAGAGGGGAGCAGAGCTCTCTGGTGTTTTAGTGGCTGCCTTGTCAGCTGGGCTGGGCTGTCTTTGTGGAGCAGACCATTTGATGGACACGGCTTCAGTGTGCCCAGAACTTGTGGCACAGGAGAGGCCTGTTCAGTGCATCATGTGATGCTCAGACTTTGGTACCTGGGCACTGAGGCACTCAGGTAATTTTATCTACTCCTGTGGGTATGTGCTGTTATTCTGTGTCATCTCTGGAAGGTTCATGTCTTGGTGCTGAATGAAATAAATTTTCTCATGTTTAAATCACAGTCTTGTCCACGTACTCTTTTGAATTCAGGTAGAACAGGAGGGTAATTAATACTGAAGCAATAAAATAGAGCTGTTCAAGATGTGTTAGAGTGGTTTTTAAATGTGGAGCAGCATATTTAAGAGTCTGATATATGCTCAGAAACGGATTCACCTGCAATTAATGGGGAATGGAAACAAAATCAATGCTAAATAGGAAAGCATCACGCACAGGAGAGCACAGTGATGAGGCTGCAGTATTGGATGTGGAAAGATTGGTGCAGGAGCAATTACATCTTGGGAACAAGTAGCTGGGCTTGTGGTGAGAGGGTGATTCAGAGCTTATCTGGTGTGCTGAGGAGCTGAAGGGGCATCCTGTGTGTTTTGGGGAGTGGAGTGATTGTACCAGGGTGTAGTTTTTGACGCTTGGATTCTTCTGTCTGGCTAAAGGGGCAGTGTGAGCGCTGAAGCCTTGTTGTTGTTATCTCAAATCTCAGATGTATGGTGGCTTTGCAGTTGAGTTGGGCTTTGCCACAGGCGGAGAACAGGGAGACCTTTGGACGTGTAAAAAGCTCTCTCCAGCCTGGATTGTTTCCCCTGGCCCTGCTCCATCTGGAAGCCCCTACAATAACTTCTTGAAATGGCCATAAGCAGAGGACAACACGCTGTGGTAAAAACCAACCCAGTTCTTCAACCTGGTTGCACTTTATGCTTCACCTATGGATGCTTGCTGCCCTGGGAGGGGTCCCTGGGACCCCAGCCCAGGCCATTTATGCATCTTTCCATCCAGCCCCAGGTGGTTTGGTGCACTTGGGGTCTCCCTGTTCTGCTCTGGTGCTGAGAGAAGGTGGGTTTCCAGAGGTAAAGCCTGAGAGGGGCAGCAGGCACCAAAGAGGAGGACACAGGAGAGGAGTAGCTTTGCTTTGCCAGGGGACCTGGGCGCTGCCATGCCTTAGGGTCACTGGAATCACCATCTCCTGGGACACAGTTGCAAACCTGTGCTCTCTAGGGATGCCTGTTGACACACATCGATGTACAGGTTGGAGATGAGGCTCTGCTTGCTTGCAGATGCTGTGGGCTCCTGTTGAGCTGGCACGGACCCAGAGTGGTGCCAGGAAATGTGACAACGCTTTGCGCTTCCAGGGCGGTTTTGCTGGAAAATGGTGAGGGAGCACAGAAATCATTTAAATGAAGAGGATAAAGAGAGGAGAGGAGATAGGGAGAAGTAGAGGACCCAAGGGGATGTGATTGAGAGGACAGGGGGAGAAAATGAGCCTGTAGAGGAACAAGGGTCTGGAAGATGAAGAGGAAAAGAAAGTAAAAGGCAGGAGCCAGATTTGGTATATTTTGTTTGCTGACGAATAGGAGACTCAAGCTTTTTTTGTGCATGTTTAAGGTGGAAATGATCCCATGTTGACTCAGAATTCAGAAACCAAAGAAGAATTCTGTTTTCACTGTGTTGATCTTATGTTTTTGTATCTCTATATGCGTTTTTGGATGTAGGGAATGATCTCTGGAGTTAGATGTGTGAGCAGAGTATGAGTTTGGACTTGTTCTTAGAATAAGGTTTTTAATGTTTTTAAGTGCTCGGAGATCTGTGTATGCCAGTTGAACCCCTCATTCTTTTCTTTTTTTTCTCTTATTTTTGGAAAGGGGGCCTTTGGATTTAGTGGAAACCCCTGCAATGAAAAACAGATTTGATGTCAGAATATTTTGCATTTAGATGCATTTGGGGACAAATCAATTTATTGTATTCCCTGCTTGCAGCCTGAAAGTGTTTTAAAAATAGATCTATGTTTGCAGCTGAGATCTTTCCATCTTGCCTATTCTTCATGGGCCTGAGACACTGATGTAATGTAGAATGCAATTTGTTCCTTCCTCACCTTCCTACCCACTCCCCAGGGGAAAACTGTTTTTATCGTCCTCATTGGTGAACCAGCAAGCATCTAAATGCCCATGGTTAATGACCCATCCTTCATATTCTGGCCCTAGGTTTTCCCCTTGGCAGCTCTGAGACACCTCATTGTCCTGGAAATTCAGGAGTGGATGATAAAGCTGCAGGTTTAAACCCTTCCTTTTGGGAGAATATGGATTTTGCTCACTTTCTGAACTTTTTGCAGTGGCAATTTAGGAAAAAAACCCTTCCTGCAGCGAGTCCCGTTGCATTGACCATAGTGCATGGTAACTTCTTGTTGTTTCATGAGGAGCACTTGCATCCTAGTCCTTGCAGAAATGGTCTGGGAATGAGGGTGTGTGTTTGAGCTGCTTGTTATGGAATATTCTACACAAACCCCAAAGATAAACAGTGCACACTGTGAGACTGAATTGAAATCAGGACACGACTCCTCTTTCCAAAGGTTTGGATTAAACAGAAACAGAGCTTCTTTAACCAGAGCCAAAGTTTATTTGAGGAAAAATTATTGTGGCTCAGTAGCAATTTCCTTACTAAAGGTCATCTGTATGTTATTAACTCACTATTACGTTTACCCATTGTAGAACATCCTTAATGCCTCTCTTCCTGATTCCCGTTTCACCCTGCCTCGTTGTGTGCATTTGCTTCTCAAACACAAGCATATCCAAATGCCACCTATGATTGTGTGGACCTGCATTTAGGCATGAAAAAGCTATTTGTGTTCCAGGCACTGATTATGTATCAAACTGTATGGTTTGGACTGCCTTTAATGGGCTGCTGAGCTGTGCAAATATTGTACGCCCCTTTTAGCAGAGGGATTGGTTTTGATTATTAACAGAATTTTTTTTTTTTTTTAGCGTGGATGAGTTTTGTGAGTCTGACTCGGTGAAATTTGCATGGATCCTGCTGTGAACTTTGTGGGCTTGGATAAGAATTTCCAGTTGGTTTTTGGGGTTTGTTTGTTTTTTTAATGCTTGTTGGGCTTTTTTGCAAGTTTACTGCTTTTCACAGAATGTATCAATTGCTCTACTCCAGTCATTGGTTACTAATGAAAATGATTCAATATATTTCATTTATACCCAGCTGAGCTGTGCATAAAGAGTGGATTGGAAGCAAAATTCACACAGAATTCCCCTTTGCTTTGCTCATTTCGTGCTGATGCTTTCCCTGTGATGTGCTGCTGTGTTCTGCCTCGTGGATTGGCCGTTTTGCAGGATGCACCACACGTCACGTACCCGCTGTGTGATTCCATTTCCATCGGCAGCACTCCCCTCTGAGCACACAGCTGCAGACTTGATCTCCTGCAGTGGTTACTGTCTGCTCCTGCCCTTCTTTCAGTCAAAGCTGGGAGATCCTCACTTCTTTCAGGAGCCATTGCAGCTGTGACATGTCAGGGCTGGTTGTTTTATATAAAAACAACTTGTTTAAATGTATATATGTACACACAAACTGAAAGGGGAGTTACATGTGGACTTCTCTATGATGCTGGCCTTCTGTGGAGTCTTCTCAAAGATGCTACAAAACTTGCTTTGTCATTTAGATCCTGCCAACTTCCCTGCTCCCACCAAGACCCCTGGGCAGTAAAATTATTGTCTGCTGAGAATCACATCTGGTTTATAGAAGTGGATGAAAAGCAGCCAATTATTTGAAAAGGCATGCCAGTAAATAGCAAATAATGAATTGTGTTTATAAGATCAAGTTTTGAAACTTTGCTGGCAAACCTGCAATATTTTACCAGGAGGTGTGTAGTAGGTTTAGGATATCTGAACATGGTGGTTTTTCTGTGCTGGTTCATTCCCAGTGAAGTCTGTGCTTCCAAAGTGTAGTTGTGAATTACAGCAGGAAGGTACTGTTTGAGGTTTGTGGGGTTTTGTTTTGTTTTTTTTTCCTTACAGAGAAGTATAATATTTCTGATCAACATCTGAGTTATATGTGCCTTAGTGGCCTGTGTTGTGCTCTAATACTGATAAAAGTCTGTTTGAAAGACAGGCAGAAAGATGAAGAATCTGTTTTTTACATAGGTCTGAAGTCAGTTGCTCAGCCTTTTGCCAGATAGATCAGGAGATACCTCACAGCATCGAGGGACGAGCACCCAAGATTAGCCCCAGAATGCCAGAACACGTTGTTATTCTGTATATACTCCTTGTACTGGGTTGAATCATCCAAAGGTCTCTCATTATAACAGGATAAGCAGCCAAAATGAGGACAAAGATGGAGACTCTGATAATACAATCAGCGAGCTGCCTCCCACTCTTCAGGATGTTTCCCCTGACAGAAGGCGCTCGTCGTCAGATACATCTCGGTCCACTTACAGCCTCACGCGGCGGATTTCAAGTAAGGTCGTCCTTCCAACATTAATGTGATTCTTGTAGGGGAGAAAATCAAACTGTAGCGCTTGCTCTTTCATCTTTTAGACAGCGAACCAAGTCAGGTTGGAGGCACATTGATTAAAACCTCATCCTGTTTTGCAGGAGCACAGTGGATGGGGCCAGCCCTGTTTTTCTTGCTGAAGCATGAGCATGGTGATTGCATGTGCAAATGGGTTGGGAGGGAAAGGTGTAGGTGAGCTTGTGCTTCAGCGTAGCTGAGGGTGCTTTAATTGTTGGCAGTGCAAGGGGAAAAGCCCCGGTGTGGAGCCTGTGCTGGCATTGCACAGACACAGAATAGCTGTACCAAAGAAGCACCCAAAGCTGATGTGCACCTGGAATTGCTTTAGTGGACTTTCTAACAATCGTATTCGTGTGTTTCTCTCGTTCAGGTCTGGAGTCGAGGAGGCCGAGTTCTCCGCTAATTGACATCAAACCCATCGAGTTTGGAATAATAGGAGCTAAGAAGGAAATAGTTCAGCCAACTATCCTGCGAAAAACCTACACCCCAGATGACTATTTTAGAAAATTTGAACCAAGGCTGTACTCTCTTGACTCAAACAGCGATGATATGGACTCCTTGACAGATGAGGAGATCTTGTCCAAGTACCAGCTGGGCATGCTGCACTTTAGCACACAGTATGATCTGTTGCATAATTATCTAATAGTGCGAGTCATTGAGGCTAAAGATCTGCCTCCTCCAATTTCGTACGATGGTTCGAGGCAAGACATGGCTCACTCCAACCCCTACGTGAAGATCTGCCTTCTTCCTGACCAGAAGAACTCCAAGCAGACTGGAGTGAAGCGCAAAACGCAGAACCCAGTGTTTGAGGAGAGGTACACATTTGAAATCCCCTTTTTAGAAGCCCAGAGAAGAACTCTGCTTTTAACTGTAGTGGATTTTGACAAATTCTCGCGCCATTGTGTAATTGGCAAAGTGTCAATGCCCTTGAGCGATGTAGACCTCGTGAAAGGTGGACACTGGTGGAAGGCCCTTGTGCCTAGTTCTCAGGTAACAGAATTTACCAGATTATTGCCACAGTTTTTCTCGCTGTTTTGGGGGTTTTTGTGTGTGTGTGTGTGTGGTTCCTTTGCCTGTTGGCAAGTAGTGCTGTTTCTAATTGGTAATTGTCATCTTGTTAACGCAGCATCTGCTGGGTTGGAATAATGTGAGACTGTGACTGGTTTTATAACTAACGGTGTGAGGTAGAGGAGCTGTCTTTAGTAGTCGTGACCAAAGATCCTGTGTCAGCTTAAATGGGAACAACTCAAGACTGCTCTGGAAGCGTGCACCTTTGGGAAGGTGTTTCATGTCTCTGCAGTGACCTGCAGCCATTCTCAGGAATCCAGTGACACTGTCCCACCCAGCTCATTCCTGTGCTCTGAGGACACGAGGGGAAGCGCTGGTGCCAGTTCAGTAGTGATTTGGTTTAATTAAAACATGCAGAAGATGAAATCTATCCAGACCTGTGGCATAATGCATAAGCAACAATCTGCAGAGGAGTGGTAGATTTATTTTCCTCAGATCCCTGAAGGAACTAAATTTGGCATAAATATTTGTCTGATGCAAGTAGAATGTTGCATGCATTTTGGGCATTTCAGCCATCCAATGGGATGGGAAGAGGAGAAGCAGAGGGTCTGTGTGCTTTCATCTCTGTTCTCAGGAAAGGGCCACCTCCTTGCCAGCCAGGTAAAGAGCTGTTCAGTGGAAAGATCTGAGCTTTGCAGCCAGGAATGATGGTTACCTACCAAATTTGCTACTAGTGGTATCACCCACATAGCTAGAGGCACAGAACCTTGTGAAAAACCAAGAGAAGAACATAGTGTGGACAGCATCTCAAACGTTTGTACTTAGGACAGGAATATCACACGGGGTTGGTGTAACAAGCTTGCCTCTCCCAGTTCCTCTCCAGCTCACAAATTGCAATTTCCAAGGAGTCTTTGCTGAATTAAACCCTGTTGGATGGTTTGCTTTTTCTGTGATTTTTAGGTGTTCACAAAAGCGTGCCATAGCCAGAGGTATTGGATGAAATGAACAGTAAATCATTGGCCTCACCGCGGTTTTACATTGTGGGTTCAGGAGTCTGATTTGGAGTGGGAACTTGGGATCAGGCACTAGTGGAAGGGAAATACCCCAGGCAGTGTTTGTAAGTGAAGCCAGCTGGGAATCTGACTCTGCTTTGCCCCCTCTGTGTGTGCTGGGAGCACTTTCTTCTCTTGCTCAGACCTGCTGTGTTGTATAAAGGGGAGGAAGACCAGGGCCAGCTGGATTTCCTGTAACAGAAGCAGCAGCGTTGTGGGATTAGCTTGAACAACGTTCAGGCAAGAAAGGAAAGTTTTGAAAGTTGTGCACAAGTCAAAATCGTGGGGTCCCTGAATGTGTGTTTATGTAGGGCCTGTCTTTGTGTCAGTGGGATCTGCTTGGCTCAGTGAAGAGGCAGTGGGGGGCTACAAAGTGATTCATAAGGAAAATCATAGAATTGTTTAGGTTGGAAAAGACCTTTAGGATCATCAAGTCTAACCCTTAACCCAGCACTGCCAAGGCCACCACTAAACCATGTCCCTGGACTCCCCTCACTGTCAGAGCCTTTCCCTCAAATGTTCATTTACAAATGCCTGCAACAACGTTTTTTTTCCTTTTCTTTATTCGGTGTTAGCAGTTCATCACAGGCTCTGTGTTGTGTATCTGAGGGCAGAGCCCTCTTCTTTGCATCCCATTGTCCTCCTGTGATTCCCACCATGCAGTTTTGCTTCTCCCCCTGCTCCCTACTTCTGCATGATAAGTACTTCTCTGTATTTTGCATCTCTTTATGAGTAACATGGACTCATTCCACAGCTAATACAGACCTTGATTAGAAAAGATCATCTCTGCCTTCATGTGCCAAGCTGGGAACCAGCTCTTCCTTTTCCCTCTCCAAAGTTTCATTGAAAGCTGTTGCTGTTTTCAGCAGTGCTGTCTGCTTCACCAGCATTCAAGATAAATTATTTATGCAGAAGTTAGCGTTTCTGATATTTATAAAAGGAAGGAGAAAGACAAAACTCCATTTGAATGCGCAGGCTTAGAAGCCCTTGCTGTCATATGGAAAAAAAATTAAGCAAAAAGTCCTCCACACTTTGATCAGTAAAGTGGTCCTTTCATACCTTTTTGCTGTTTTTGCCTCAGCTGGCAGGCTGCAACTGTAAAGGGACCAACTGTGCTTGTACAGAACAGCCAGGGATGAAGTTTGGCATCATTTTCCCATATTTTCTCAATGACAGAATTTTTAAAGTTCATTGAGTAAGGCATGTTTCATCCTAGTGGTGATTAAATTCACTGATCAAAGGGTTAAGATAAATCCTGGAAGAAGTAAAACAATAAAGCTTATTGCTTTGAAAAAATACATTTTAATGTCTTTTGATAACAGTGATGTTTGTGCTAGAAATTTCTGAGGGGTTTTTTTAATACTAGTTGGAACCTTCTGCCTGTGGAATGATAGATTTGACATGTTGACAATTTTTTTTGTACTTCTCACTTTTTTGCTTGATTAGCTGAGGGACAGACAGCCTTTATCAGTTTCTTGTTGGATTGAACCCGAGCCTGCTGAAGTGTGCTTTGTGTTGAGAGATGGTGATAGACAGGAACAAAAAAAATGCCTACGTGCAGTTGCATTTTATTTTGCAGAAGGTGTCCTTGGATGCTGCAGAGCACCACAATCCACTGTGGTGCTGTGGTGCAGTTCTGATCGTTAGTTGAGGAAAATTTGCCCGTCTGGGTTGGCTGCCCCCGGGCTGTGACACGGAGCAGCAGCTGGCAGCACCCCCCCAGCCACAGGAGAAAGGGCTGAAGCAGGTGCTTGGAAAAGCAGAAACAGGAGGGAGAGAGAAACAGACAGTCATAGACATGATATGTGAAGATGAAAGACACAAAATACGTGATTTTTTTTTTTTAACTGGAATTTATAGACAGAAACATCATGAGCTGGATAGAGATGGAAGAAAGTGAATCCAGATGGCAGGAGCTGTGGAGAAGTTTTCTCTTCATACTGGTGGGAGTGGGAGGGTGGCAGGCTTTGTGAAAGAGCAGAGAAAGTGGCCAAATGACACGAGTTGAGATGAACATCTGTTTTGCACTTGCTGTCTCCACCTGGAAGCCACTGGCACAGAGTGTGCTGATAAAGTCAGGTGCCGACTCCTTGTCCCACCATCACACTGAGTTCCATCATCCCAGAGCTGGAACACTGCCTTAGTACAGGGCTGTGCCAGCACCTGTGAGCTGCAAAAGGTGGGGAAAGCCAGGAATCTTTTGGTGTGTGCACTGTCAGCAGGGACAGTGAGCTTCTCCCAGGTGGGGCATGGTCCAGCCTCTACAGCCAAAAGCTCTGTTGGCTCCACTGAGAGCTGGACCAAGACCAGCTCCTTAGGCCTGTGGGTGGGACGTACAGCTCCTCATTATTGGAGGGATATCTTCATTACCAGCTGGTGGAGCTGCTTGTGAGTGAGCAAGCAGAGCACTTTCCTCGGGTGTGACGAGGCGGCTGTGCAGAGCTGTCCTGCTCACTGGCAGCACTGGGTGGCCAGAGAACCCGAGTATGGCTGAGCAGCGGGCTGTCCTCTCAGCCTGAGGAGCCAGGGCAACAAACTACTCGGTGCCAAGCCCCAGGCAGAAGGTTGTACCTGCACACAAGCACTTTTTGAGCTTGGATCACGCGTGCGGCGTTTAGGGGGATCGAGCCCAAGGCGGAGGCACGGGGGAGCTGCTGCCCGATGCATCATCAGAGCCAGCAGCTAAGCAGAAGGGCTTATTCCTTGTAGAAAATGTCAGTGCAGGTATTGCCAAATTCTTTATCCTTGGTGGTTCTGGGAGGCTTTCTTTTGCAGGGTAATTAATGCCTTTCTAAAGCACAGTAGCTGCTCGTGGAAAGGCTCTTGAGTCCAGTCCCCATAGGAACACTCTGCACTCCTTAAATATCCCCTGAAACGTGTGTGGCTTTGCTTAATTACCATGAATGGAGTTGGCAGGCCTTGCTGTAGCTGGGCTCAGATTCGCATATTTCGCCGCTAAAACTAATTCTGAAGCACATGTTCGGGACCCCAAGTTTTATTGACATATGATTCATTTCTCTTTTGGCAGATTTGAGTGGGCAGGAATAAATGTTTTAGACCAGCAGTAATGAGAGCTTGGAGATCATTCTGCAAAAGAAAAAAAAATTTGCCTAGTTGTGGTGGGAAAATAGCATGAAATTCCTTCTTCCCTCAAATTAAGCCATTTTTGTAGTAGAGGGCGTATGTATTGGACTTGCTTTTTTAACTTGGTACTATGAGTGCACTGGAATGACCTGTCAGTTCTCATGTTTGGGGTGGTACGAGGTGGTTGCATGGGGCCATGTTTGCTCATCAGCAGGATGTTAAAATCACCCTGCAGGTTTACCTGGCCAGTGGAGGAGATGCTCTGGGCAAAGCCTGGCAGAGGGCAGGATGCCTCCACCCTGCAGGTCACTGGAGTTGGAACTGTGATGGGATGCCGTGATGGATGCTTGTCCATCATAACAACGTTTTTAGCTCTTAACCTGTGGTTTGTTTTCATATTTTGGCTTGTGTTGTTCTGCTATCTGTTCTTTCACTCTGTATGTTTATTATTCCTCAGTTCCATTTCAGTGGTGTTTTTTCCCCTTTCCTTTTTCAGTCTTTAAAGCTCCAGCACTGAAAAATTTTTCTTCCTGACTGTTTTCTCTTTATCCTCACCTGTCTTCTTGGTCACCTCATCCTTTCCCTTCAGTGTTGTTCACTCCTTGCCCTTCCTGCAGAGGGCTGGGATGCTGTGGGCTGGATTTTGCTGAGGAGGAGCCCGGGGAGAGGCTGGTGGGGTCCAGGGGCAGGACCTCTTCATAGGATATCCTCTTCCCAAAGCTTTTTGCACAATAGAGGCTTTCTCATGGCCATCCAAACTGATGCAAAGACAATTAGGCTTCAGAAGGGATTTTGTGGCTCTCTTCATCATTCATCCAGTTGGTGTCTGTTATGTAGGAAACATTGCTCTTATTCATTGGTAAGTATATTTTTTCTCAGGTTCTGGTCCTCAATAGCTCAACCTTCCCAAAACAATGGCTGTGTCACAGGATGCTGTAGAAAACCTGTTAGAGCAAACTGTTCTAAACCATCAGTTTTCCAGTGTGCCTGGAGGTACCAACACAGACAACCTTGAGGAGGAAAATCAATCTGAAACTTCGTTAGGAGCGATGCATAGATGTCTGTGCTGATGTAATGTGCTCTGGTTCCTGTTGGGAAGCGTTTCAGCTGCAGGATTTTGCTGGTGTTGTAGCAATGCACAAGGAGCAGTCTGCGGGGCTCTGAGGAAGGAATTGCCTGGTCCAGGCAAGATGTGTGAATGGCATTAATTAAAAGCTCATCTTCCTTTGAGGGAGCCTCTTTGTGTTTCAGAGATGACATAAAAGAACAGAAAAAATCCTGGTTCAAAATTTCTGGGTTCAGCTGAGGCAGTAACTGGAGAAGGTTCTGGATCACAGGCGAGCCCAAGGCTGCAAATCCAACCTGGCAGTGTAATACAGCTAGAAGTGAAATGTTAATCAGAGCTTCAGGAGAGTCTCAGACATCCCAGACTTGGTGTCACTCCGGCATCTCATCAAACAGGAAATTGCTTTTCCAGGGTCATCTGGGATCTCGACAGAACCAGCTCGTCATCAGCATAATAATGGCAACTGAAATGATGCCTTAGCACGGCGGGTGCTGAGGGGCATCTCTGCACGCTGCCTGCTGTGAGCAAAACATTGAAGGCAAAACCAACAGCACTGTAGCTTCCTGATGAAAAGACCTAGGAAACGTAAAATTCCGGCACCTCCTTGTCCTACAGTGAGCAGTGTGCCCATGGCACCTCTCGTGCATGAACTCACATCCCCTCTTCTCAGCTCAGCCCCTACACGAGCCTGAGCTCTGCGGGTGCTCCAGTGTGACACAGAACCAGGGTGATGCTTCTGTGCCTCCACGAGATGCCTCTGAGCAAGGGGCTGGGCTCGGGCAGCACAGAGTGTTTCCAAGCTGTGGATGAGCAGGACTGTCACATCAGCAAAGGGAGCCATGGCATGGGCTTGCTGGGAAAAGCACGGGCCACTAAAACCTCCTGCCGTGTACCTCCTGCTTCCTGGAGCAACCCGTGAATTCTTTGCTTGTTTGCTGGTTGTGGCAGGCGGCTGAAGCACAGGAGAAAGCTGGTGAGCGTGGTGCAGCACGGCACAGCGGGGCAGTGCCAGCCTGACGTGTGGTGACTGTCAGCCACTGATTTGTTTTCCTGTGTGTTTGACATCCCCTAAGGCACCGGGGCAGCATTTGAAGCATGTTTCCCAGACCCTCGTGGCTAAGCCAGAAGTAATGCATTTATAACCTCAGAGGCAGTTGGCTGCTGGCATTCAGTGCCTTGAAAAGGCTGAGTCACTTGTCCGGGGAGGTGAGCTATCCGGGAATCTGGGCTTCCTCCTGAAAACACCTTCTGTTCCTGCTGCAGACGCTGCTGGTGCTCTGCCTGCAGTGGGGCTGCTCTTCCCTGCTGGCTCTGGGCACTCCCATCCTGCCACGGCCTTTGAGGCAGGGGCTGTGTGCTCCTTTCCTCAAAATAATTAACACAAATGTGGGCACTCTTGAAAAGCATGAAGGGGCAGAAGGTGCTGTTGAGATTTGAGAGATCAGCCTTCATCTGAGACTGATTAAAGCTACTCGTAGTCTGCCTTCTGTCTTCGGTGGATCACACTTATAGAATATAGCATTTTATATCTCTCCTTACTCAAATTTAAGCCTGGATAGCCAAAAAGATTTTTCTAGAGGTGCCAATATCCCTGTTTGGTTAGGTCCTACAGAAAATTAGGTCCTACCTTTACCTGTGGAAGGCTGGGTGGGCTGGGCAGCAGTGTGATGGTTGCACTATAGTGGCTCCTTGCATAAACTCTGCAGGGGTGATGGGACGTGGTTGTCCTGACAGTGCCTCAGTGGGTGTTACAGATCCAGCCTGACACTGTCAGTGTTCAACACTGGGCTTTTTTTTTTTCTTTTTTTTTTTTTTTTAATGGAACAGAAATGTAAATGAATTGGAAGCATGGAGATCTGCCTTCCCTTGCTGAGCTTCACAGCTCCTCTCTGGCTTAGGGAAATGCCTTATTTCCTGCAGTTCTTGGATAAGGTCAACAGGTTCCATCAATGGACAACTCCGCAAGTAATTATCCCAGATTTTAATGCAGATTTTCAGGATGCTAAGCCTGAGGTGACTTGAAAGGTCCTACATCACTGCCCCATGCCAGCCTGCCACCTGGCTGTGCCAGACGTTTGGTATTTGCAGCTGGAGCTGTTTGTCTTTCCCCAGCAGGTAATAAAATCACTGATCAGTTTCCTAATTTGCACTGTCCAAATGCACCTGAATTTCTAGGAATTTAAGCCTGAATGGAACCTGACCAGCAATGAGTGCAAGTGGAAGTAGACTGGATCTGTTAAAAATGTTGTTGATCTGTTACAAGAATGAGCTGGGTTTGAGGGCCACCTCATATGGCTCCTCTTGAGGGTGGTGGTGTGGGCACTGTGATGCTTCCATCCTGTCCTGGTAAGAGGATTAAAAGTCCCTGACTGTCCTTGATGATAAACGTCAGCCACAGAGCTGAGAACAGCATTTTTGGGCAAAATCAAATGAAAGATGATAGTTTAAATTAATTAGATGGTGTTTAGACCACCCTGGATGTGAGACTCCTAGGTCCTTACGTTGTGCAAGCACAGGACACCACGGTGTATGTAGGTATGGCTTGGCCTCGCCAGAGTTCAGAGTATTGTGTGCATGTTGGGTCAGGCTTGTGTTGGGGAGTGGCTTTCTGATGGAAAGAACTTAAAACATCCTGTATTGACCAGCACTGTGATGTGGGAGCTGGCCCGGGTTGATGGAAGAGAGGTGCCTTCTCGGTGAGGTAAAAATACTGCAACAACAAAAGAAAATGCATGTGGTAAATGTGGGTGTGGGTGCTGTGGAGTCACACACTGCCACAGCATGTGACCCACGAGATGCTGTGACAAAAGCAATTTGGGGTAAGAAATCAGATGCTTTTCCTGGTTGGGCTTCCCAGCAGCCCCAGCCTCAGTTTCCCTGAGCCACTGATGTCTTTGCCAGGGACTGTGCCTCATGTGCTGGCCCATCTGCTGATGAACCTGGTTCTTTGGGTCAGTTCAGGCTGTGACTGTTCTGAGAGCCTTTTCCTTTACTGTCTACCCAGCTCTTTAGTCTCTGGTTTCTGTAATCTAATAATTGGGGCATCAGTAAAGATATTTAAGCCTTTTGTTATGATTGCAATACCACCGCAGCTCCTTTTCCTCTTGGGAATGGGCTCTGACACCTGATCTAAGTTGGTTTTGGACTGTTTGACTATTTGGGATGAAGCACAAGCTCTGCACTCCGCGTGGGCCTGACACTAGGCAGATGGATCGATTCCCTGCCTGGACTGGCTGGTGTGTTTTCAGTCTCCAGAGTTGCTTCGGTGTGTGTGTTTTGCATCTGACAGTAAGAGCCTCTCAGAGCCAGGTCATGCGAGGGGGGAGAGGTTATTTTAAACCCTCACGTCTGAGGAGCAGTGATGTGAGCCCTCCAGCTCTTTAATTACTAGTTTTAAGCATCCTTGAGTAAAAGGAAAAGAAATGGTGGCTGAGCAGCTGTATTGGTGGGGATCTGTGGCCGTGGTGCAGCCTGGTGAGCAGCAGGGGCACAGGCTGTGCCCTGGTCTCTGGTAGATGCCCAGGGAATGTCTCCTCTGACCTGCCTTGCTGTGACCCAGGGGTGCATTAACCACTGCGTGCCTCAGCTTCCCACGTGGCTGCAGTGATCCGTGGCGGCTGGGGAGGAAAGAGGATGTCTTCTCCAGTGGGTCTGTGTTCTGCACATTGGTGAGATCAGAACTACCTGGAGCCATTAAAATGGAGCAGGTGGAAGCTACTGACCTTGTACCCCTGCCTCCTTACAGGTTCTCTTTGCATGGCTGCTGAGAAGCTGGTGAAGGATTGGTGATTAGAGAAGGATCTTCATTTGGGGATAGCTTCTTTCTTGTTTCTGCTTAGCACAAGGTACCTCCAGATGGTTCTTGGTTGCAGTTCAGAGCGTGACTAAAATTCATTTTTCAGGCACTTAGACAAATGGGATTTATTTAATTTCTCTCTCTTCTCTTCTCTTCCCCTCCAAGCTCTGTTCTGAAATTCCACATTCTCTTTTCCCTGCAGAATGAAGTGGAGCTGGGAGAGCTGCTGTTGTCACTAAACTACCTACCAAGTGCAGGAAGACTGAACGTGGACATCATTAGAGCAAAACAGCTTCTTCAGACAGACATGAGCCAGGGTTCAGGTAAAGGGCAGTGCATTTCTCACATTACTCATGCACAGATTATATGTGCCTTTAAAGCAGATCAGTGAGGCTGCAATTTGTGGGGGACCCAGGGGGATTTGATGCTCAGTTCCTGTTAATACAAGGCTCTGGATGTCCATCTTGTATGTATAGCCAACAATAATGAAAGTATTTGGAGCACTTACAGTCAGATACAATGGAGGGCTTGCCAAATTTAAAGTAAGAATCTCTGAGCCAGGCTGAGGTGAGGAACCAGGAGCTTTGTTCTCCCTGTGCTGTGCTCTGTAAGGCAGCCCGTGGGCACTGCTCCCTGCTGGCTCTGGGCACCCTGGCTGGGAACTGCTTTGTGCCTCTGTCCTCAGGTGGTTTTCCCGTGTTCCTGCCCCAGCCTCTGCTGCTGCCAGAATATTGGCATTTTCCAAAAAGAGCAGTGTGCTTGGTCTCTGTCAAGGCTGACATTAACAGTGGTTTTGGCAGGCACTGTTTTTAATCCAGCTGCCTACTTTTGTCCCCAGTGGAAGTCTCTGGGAGCAGCGTGGGGGTACAAGTCCCAGCCATTTCCAAAGGCCATTTCCCAGCACATTCCATCCCTGTGGTGCCCAGCCCTCCTGAGCAGGGGTGCTGACTCACCATCCCCGTAACACAGAGCCTGTGCTTTGTGCTTTTTGCCAGATCCCTTTGTGAAAATTCAGCTTGTTCACGGATTAAAATTAACAAAAACCAAGAAGACCTCCTGCATGCGGGGCACGATAGATCCCTTCTACAACGAGTCCTTCAGCTTCAAGGTTCCGCAGGAAGAGCTGGAGAACGCCAGCCTGGTGTTCACAGGTAATTGTGGTGGTGGTACCGGCTTGGCACGGTCGTGGTCGGCTCTGAGGTGAACAAGGCAGCAGTTGTGGGTGTGCAGGACACTGCTTGTCCCACTCTACAAGGGGTGATCATCACTGGGGTCTCCTGGGAAGCTTAATTAGCACTCTGTCCTCTGCAGAAGCTGTCCCCAGCATTGCCACCCGACAGCTGGATCTGCCTGGGAGTCAGTCCCGTGCTGAGCTGGTCCCTTTGAAATGTGTCTGTGCAGAGGAAGAGGAGGAGCATCAATTGTCCTTCTCAGTGGCAACCAACCTGGGCATGAAGTCAGACCTGAGAAGAATGAGAGGGCAGTAGAGAACGATCACAGAGCCCAGGCACTGGCAGAATAACTTCTGGTACTTGGTTTGCTGGTGAGAGGATGCAGCTAGGGGTGCTTCACATTGACCACACCTGTTCTGTAAGCAGGGCTTGCTCATGCCTTTGTTTCTGAAGAGCTGGGACTCAGTGCCAAGCCCTGGCACAGCTGGGATGGACCCAGATACAGACCACAGAGCCTGGGGGCCACGAGCGGCCTCAGAGCTGACCTCCGGAGATGCTTGGCTGGGATAGAAATTTTTATTTTTAAACAGTTTCTGAATCTCCTGTTTCTGTTCTCAAGGCATGAAGACAGGCAGTAGAGCCTTGCTGCTGGGAGCAGGAGTGGCAGAGCACAGGGATGGTCCCTGGCTGGGCTGCAGTCCTAGGCCAGGGACCTGCTGAGGCTGGTGGCATTCTCTGCCATTTCCCACCATAAAAGTCTTGAGCAGGGCTGCAGGGACCCCTGTGCAGGGTGAGGTTCCCTCCAGGCCATGGCTTCTCCCACCCTATGGAGCTGTGGAGCTCAGGCACATCAGCAGCAGGGTCAGACCTTCTTGGCCTCTGCAGGATCAGAGGGGCTGGGGGTGGGACCCACACTCTTTTACCACACTGGGCTGTCATGCCTCACAAACACTTTTTTTGGCAACTTTCCACCCATTTCCACCATTTCTTACGATGAAGAGAGAAGAATCTGCTTCTGAAAGGACGTACTGAAGTATTTTTTAATTTTGCTTTTTATGTGGAAGATAGAGGTGTCAAAGCTGGTTCAAGGAGGCTTATTCCAACCCATTAGTTTGTTTTCAAACATGTTAAAACAAAAAGTGATGCTGATTAGCAATTTAAATTTTGCCCTTCATGCTCAGAAATTTCCTCAGCAAAACACCTATAGTTAATCACTGCTTTGCATGCATGTCACCCTGACTGTACCTTGCATGTGCAGTGATGAATTTGTTCTTGGAAGCTTCCATCAGGTGATCTTGTGACAGGTGTGAATCACTCAATTCTTTGTTTTCCCCTTTTCCTGCTGGAAGGAGAAAAGGCAATCAGAGTAGCAGCTCTCTGCGGTTGGGAGGGTGAGGGGAACACTCTGCTCCTCACCACAGTGAATGAAGTTAGGATTAATGAGTGGATCTCTGAGCAGTTTTTTTCTGTGCTAAGGGATGTATTCCCAGATGAGCCAATGGGAAATTGGCTGATTCATCACCCCGTGTCATGCAGTCGGATTTCAGCGCTGAGCCTCGTAAGTGGGGCTTCATTTTCTAAGTGACATATTGCTTGCTTTGGATGCTGCAATGAATAACCCCAGGCCAGAACTGTCCCCAGCAGCTCCAAAGCTGGGAAGGAACGTGCAGAGCTTTGGGAGGAGCGGTGGGGCCGGGTTCCCCTGGCTGCTCTTGGACTGAAGGGTGAGGTGCAGCATGGGCACGGCGCTGCCTGGGCTCCCTGGGCTCCCTGGGCTGTGCTTCTGCTGTGCCTGTGACACTCTGGTGTGAGGTGTGTGGTTGGTGTAGCCAGCAGAGAGCTGGAGCCAGGGGTGCTGGTCATGTTTTTGTGTGCACAGCCTTCTGCTGGTTGGGTGCCTGCACTGTCTGCCGTGGGCACGTGGTGTGGTGAAGATGCTGAGCCACAGTCAGTGTTCATCCAAGTGACACATTTGCTCCTGGTGCTGGTGGAGATGTGTCCCCAGCAGGGAGTGCAGCACCAGTTTATTCCTGTGTGCATCTGTGGGGTTCTGCTGAAATGAGTTATCTGAAGTTCTGGGGAGGGGGTTGTGGTGTTTCCCCACAGAGCTCCTTGGTACCTTACAGTATTATGCAGCTTAAGGGCTCATGAAGGGCTTTGGATCTTCTGTTAAAAGATAATCAAGAACAAATGTTTGGCAGCTTGGGTATCTTGCAGTGTGAGGATCTCTATTTTGCATCTCTGGGTAGCAGGGGCATAATTTCGTTTTGTTGTTTTTTTAACTTAGGTGCTTTGGGGTTCTTTGTTGCTGCAGTGGTGGTTCTTTCTGTTGTGTGTTTAGTTTGGAAGTGTTTTTTATTTCTTTTCTCTTTTAATCCACGTCTCTAGTCCATTAGGTCAGTTAATTAAATTTGCTGTTGAGTCAAAGTCCAGTTGAAAAGCAAAATAATCCTGCTTGAAGGGTGGGTGATGATGCTTTGAATAGAGAGAGAGAGCTGTAAAAGCAGCCATGGGAGCCAGAAGTGAGTGTGTCTTCAATAATTTAAAGGAACCTTTGTTGTGGCTCCGTATTTTGGACGCAGTCTGCAGCTGTCTTTCCATTGGCTTGGCTTCACTGGAAAGCCTGGAACTCTGCCAGTTCCCATCAGCTGGGGCTCCTGGCTCCTGGTGGGGCTGGTACCACACTGCGAAGTAAGGCACTATCCAGACAAAGTAAGATTAATTTTGTTTCCCCCCCTCCGTGTGTTTTTCTCCTGTGCCTTTTGAGTCAAGCTGTCTGTGTTCAGTGCTCTCTGGTGTGGATTTCTTCACCGTTTCGCTGTGATTTAGCAAGGACTGTGTGTGCAAACATTGAAGACATATGGTAAAGCACCATCCCTGCTTTCCTGGTGGTGCTCTGGAGAGCTGAACTCCAGACCAAACTCGGCTGAAGCACAGCTGGGTTTGGAGAGGGGCCCCGGGTGCCTCCAAGATGATGTGCACAGGGAGAGCTCTGCACTGGCCAGGATTGGAGGAGGGGGTGGTTGGGCTGGTTCTTTGATCTTTCCTCCTCCTTAGGCGTACAGGGATTCAATACTGTAAATTATTGGCATTTACAGACCAAAATGCTTCTCCTTCCACACTGGTGCAGGACACCTTATACAAGCTGTCTTCCTGCCTTCCCCTCTGTTCCTTCCAGGGATGCTTACTGGAGCTGTCACCAACTCACCTGTCCCAGTTCAGTGCCAGAAATGGGGTGTGATGAGCTCTGGTGGAAATGTCCTCTCCAGGAAAAGGCATCCAGGGTCAGGATTGCTGCTGGAGTTTTGTCTGTTCACAGCTTCTCACCAAAAGAGGCTGAAAGCAGGAAAGCCACTGATACTCATAACACGTCTAATGTCCTGACAAAAAAAACAGATGATGAGTGAGGCAACAGCTGGTGGAGAGGATGTTTGATTTTCATTTACTTCATCAAACATGTTGTCTAGGTAATGAGCAGCCATATACATATTGTAACAGAAATGCACTCTTTTGGATGTTTTTTTTCTCCACTTTCTAGATTTTTTTTTTGGCAACCTGACACGTATCCCCCATGTGCCATCTTCTGCTTGAGTGCAGGCCAGTCGTGGGCTCTCCTCCTGCAGGGAAATGGGGCAGGCTCTGAAAGGCAGGGTGTTCTCCTAACAATGTGCACCTGTAAACAAAGGTGTTGGTTACTCTGTCTGATGGCAAGGGGAATGTGGAGTTTGGCCTCGACAGCAGGGCTGGCAGCTGCTGCCCAAGGCCATTTACATGAAGAAAAAAGAATATTTGAGATGTGAGTGCAGCCTCTGTGCTTGGGAGGGCTGGATGGCGGGCACCCAGAGATCCTGTGCTCTCCCCACCGAGGGATTTTGGGCTGTCCTCTAAATCTCAGCCTGTCAGAAAGCTTGGCTGTGCCGCAGGAAGGCAGACAACACCTGAAACCTGAGCACTGTAGTATTCTGTTAATGATTATAATGTTGTTAATAACAATCGTCAGTAATGCTGTTTGCACTGCAGTAAAGCCCAGATGGCCCAATAAAAACCACCAGCACTCCAGGGCAAACTGTGTCTCGGTGACTCCTTAGCATCTTTTCATCACTTACCATAAAAAAGACAACCTTCAGCACTCACAGGGGATATTTGTCTCCCCGAGGTCCTTGTGGTGACTGTGTGTCTTTCTCCATTTAGATCAGCTCTTGGACATGTTTGCGTGGCAGGATCTTTAGGGCTTGTGACACAAGCAGAGTCCCCAAAGAGGGAGAAACCATCTTCATGCTCTGGGTACTCTCTGTGCAACTGAAGAGGGAAAATCTGCTTTGCCTTCTGACCTGGCTGAAAGCACAGCTGGAGCTAGGACAGCGCTGGGGCTGGTGATGTCTGATGGAGGGCAGTGGTGGGGCTCATCCCACTGCTCCGTTCCTGTGGGGAAGGTGGCCGTGGCTCCAGCAGGGCAGGGTGCTCTGCCTGGGAGGGGGAAGCAGGCTGGGCCAGGGTGTGCTTGTTATGGGGAGATTGACCTCGGTCCGTGTGTGACCTTCACTGGTGAGATCTTCACGGTCAGTGCTGGCTGAGGCAGGACTGTCTTCTGGTAGGATTTTGTGATACTCCTCACTCTTCAGTATGTTTTAAAAATTGACAATGTCTCTGTTTTCTGTAGGGATTTAGAATCAATTTTTCCATTTTATTTCTCTTTTTTTGAGCATTTTTGTTCCTGGGAGAGTGTTGAGACTTTGCAGACCTGTACCTGTGGTTTCAATGGCTACAGCAGAGAGGCCCTGGCAATGCCATCGTCCACCTCTGTGCCCCAAGTGCTGTAACAACGTGTGTCTTCAGATCCCTGGATAACTTTAATGTTTTGTCCCAGGGCTCTAATTAACTTCCAGTTAATAGGCTGTACTTGATTAAAATAACAGATTGCTGTTCAGTAGCAATATACCTGGTTCTTCTGTTGGCTCATTTTCCCTTGGCCTTTAGGAAAATATGGGGACCATTAAATGAAGTTTGTGTTTTTAAAGGGGAAAAAAAAGTAATTGTTGGTATCAAAATATTGATAATGGTGTAGTTCTGGGTATTGGGTTGCTTTCACTGAAATGTTTTCTTTTTGAAGCAATGCTGCCTGTTTCAACAGGATGCAGAGATAGAGAGGCTTTTCAGTGGTATTTTTTAATTAACAGACTGGTTTCCAAATGTCCCAATTAGCTGAGCAGGTTGAAGGTTGATAAATTTTTTTGTCCTGAGGCTTCTCCAGAAATATATCTGAATTTTGATTTCCCTGGCTATGTGGAAGTATGACCTTGAGATACCAGCATCACCTCTAGCTGCTGTTTTGAGGGATGGGAACCACCATGTGTCTGGAGTCAGCACACATCTACATTTTGACTAGCTCATCTCTCCTTTCTCCTATTGCTTTTGCTTTCCCACAAGAAAACCCAACAAGCATTCAGGCACTTTGTCTTTTGCACACAGATACAGAGAAGAAATCTCTAATATATGAGTCAAATTAAACTGTTTTTTTCCCATGCTGGAATGCAGGAGGAAGAAGTGGTTTCTCTTTTGAAATACTATCATGTTGGGCACCATAACATCTCTTAGATGGACAGATAATTAGGCAACTCACTGCTGGAAAATTGTTTCTTGTCATCTATTAGACATTTCTTTTGGAAGTATTGGACTGTCTGTATATTTCCCATATCTGGAGCTCAGAAGCAAAATCTAATCTCTGATTAAACCACTGTAATCCTGTCTTAGCCAAAGGAGAAAAAAATGGAAAAAAACCCACTGATGTCAGCACCATGTTTCCTGGGGATTTATACCTGTTCAGTTTAGATCAGAATTTGGCCTTTGTGCCTGGCGTTACGAAACACTTCATTCATTTATGCAGCAGACACCATATGGTCCAGGTGCAGGGAGAGCAGTCAGCTCCTGGCTGGTGCCTCCCACCGTCCCAGGCCTTGCTCCGGGTCTGGTGGCCCAGCAGGTCCTGGGAGGACTCCACTTTCTAGACTCGGGGAGATGTGCTGGCAGGGGAGACCCCTGAAGCCCAGCCTGCCTGGCAGAGCCTCTTCCCAGGGGCTCTGTGTGCATCTCCAGATGTACAAATCCCCTTTGGGAGGAGGAAGGGCCCCCTGCTCTGCATTCCCAGCCCCCCTCTGTGACTTGCTGGTCTCCATGGCAGGTGCTGTTGGTCAGCCTCGAGCAGGTGACAGCAGAAGGTTGGTCAGAGATGCTGAGTGAGGTCCTGCTGGCCCAAGCCTGTTTTGGGGTCACTCAGGGAAGATGCTCTGGGGTTGGATTTGGCTTTTTGCAGCAGACTGACTGTTTTAAATGAGGAGGAGTGAAACGCCATTAATCAGGGTGAGAGCAACAAGATGCTGACGCTTCCTGATCCGATCTGTTGCTTGCTTAGAAGGTAAAATTAGATTCCTCAAGTGGCCTGACTTAGTTAATAAATGTACTGCATCAGATGTGGCAGAAACTGCCTGTCCTGGAGTTCTCTGGAGTTTTTGGGGAATCTTTTCCTCCTAAAGAAAGGAGCAAACCCTCCTCTCTCCAGGCTGATGATGGGTGCATGGTTCTTTTGCCAAGCACCTTAATTTAAGCAGTGTCATGGCTCTCCTGCCCTCAGCCCTTCATCTTCCTTGGCTCACGCTGTAGTGGAAGGAATTGTTCAAAGGTCTTGCAAGGCCATAATCTGCCTGTGTATCAAATGAAGAAAAGTCTGGGTGGCAGGAGCTGCTGTGGGCGGCAGAGCAGTGTCTGGAAGTGGAATGCCTGTGCCTGGCCCCGTGGCTGTCACAGGAGATGGATGATGGTGCAGGCAGAGGCTGCCTCTCCTGCGTGGTTGTCCCTGCCTGTGTTTGCAGGTGCTGTGTGGCACTGGTGCTGGAGCCTCTTCCTGTGAGGTGTGTAAATATGCACCAAGTCATCTGTGTGCTTTGTTGGATCTGGGGCTCACGCTGCAGAGAATTAGGATGCAATTTTTAAAAAAGAGGAATTGGAGGTGGAAAAAGCCAGCCATAGGTACTCCTTTTCAGTATCCTCTGGGCTGTTGCAATAGATGCATCCAGCCCATTATTCCAGTTTCTCCCGATGAGGTAATTTCATGTGGTGTCATCCCTGCATGCCCTTGAGATCTCTGCACGACACTCGTGTGCATTTGCTCTCTCCCTGCATCCCTGCATCCCTGCTGCCTGCCACAGGACTGTCCCTGTCTGAGAGCAGACCCTGATTAGGCAAACGCCCGGTTTGGGGTGCATGTGCAGGGTCCCCTTCCCCAGCCAGGGCACAGGGCTGCCCTGGTGAGAGGTTTCCAAAGAGAGTCCCTTGGTGTGGTGGCACTCTGCCCTGTGGAGCAGCGGCTGGGTGCTCCAGTAATTCCAGTTCCCTCTGGAGCTGGGCAGGTGCAGCCACTGCAGGGAGCAGTCGCACAGAGGAGTGGCTGGAAAAAGAGTTTAATGTGCCCATCAGACCCTGATGGAGATTGAACTGATAAATGGGAAACCACGGCGTCTTCTCCCGTGCTTTTCTCTCCTCTCTACTAAATATGACAGGCCATGCTCGAGGAGCAAGGGGTGGGATTTGGGCCATGCCTGTGACCTTCTCGGTGTGCATCATTAGCCCAGCTGCTGCTGCTGCTCGTAGCACCTCTTTGTGCTAAACAGCCTTTTAATATTGATGTCAAGCAGTTCAGAAGCAGTTTTCAGCCCTGCTTAACCTGGCAGCTTAGCCGCACCGGCTGAGGCAGCGCCGGGCACAGATAGAGCTGGGCACAGATAGGGCTGGGCACTGGCTTCTGGGCACTGGCTCCTGCCTGCCAAGGGTGGGTGAGGCACTGCCTGCCTGGATGGACAAGTACGTGAAAGAGGCACTTTCTGAGGCCTCACCAAGTGCTGAGGCTGAATGGGAAGTGCAGGAAGTGTTGATGGGTCGGTGCCAGCAGGGTTGTGGTTCTGCCAGAGAGACCACACAGTCCCATGGGACCTGTGTCCTCAGGGGGACTCTGCCTCTCTGTTGCCCGTGTACAGCCTTGGGCATGATTTTGCAAATCTTTCTTTTCTCTGAGTTAAATGGTCTTAATTGTGTTGCAGGTGGCGGTGTCGGTGACTGAAGAAGAGTTAATTCTCTGTGGTGGAGCTCTCAGGTGTTGCAGCACGCTGAGATTCCTCTGCTGTTCTCCCGGAGAGGCAGCAGCAGAGGCGCTGTGTGGCCGTACTGGGCGGTGCAGCACAGCCCTGACTGCTGAGTAACTGCTGAGTAGCTGCTCAGCACACCTGCAGGGCATGCAGATGTTTCATGGTCCCAGCTGCAAGGTTCAAGCTTGTGGCCATCTCTTGAAGTTAGCTTAAGGATTGTCCCCATCCCTTGAAGTTAGCTTCAGGAAATTTTCTGAGTTAGTGCTCCTCCCTGGTCGTTCCAAGGATGCTAATATGTTCAATCAGAGGATGAATTAGTTTCTGAAATGCCAGCTTAAATTTTACTATGGCACATAACTCAGAGATGACAATGATTTGCAGTCATGCTCTGCACGAGTACTCAGTTTGCAAGTCTCAGTGTAGAGCAGAGGAGAGGGAAAGGCAGAAGGCATTTTGGCTGGATCAGGTGCCGAGGCTGATGCGACCCAGGCAGCCTCCTGGCTTAATTACGTAGTGACATGGAGAACACCTGACTGGCAAAAAGTGATTCCAGGTGGCTAGGACAAGGGGAGGTCAGGCTGGAGCTGTCACCGAGGCAGGTGTTGGAGCTCCAAGGCCCACTGCATCCCCTGGAAGCCACTGCCCTGCTGGGCAGCAGCTCTGGGCTCTGCGGTGCCTGGCATGGCCGTGCCCTCAGCCCTGCAGGGAGCAGGCAGCCAGGCTGGGGGGCTCAGCCTTCCCTCCTGTGCAGGACCCCCATGGGACATGGGCCCTTACCCAAAGAAACATTTCATGTGGCACCCGGGCCCCCGTCAGCTGGATATGGATAATTTAGGAGCGCTGCATCAATAAGTACATTACATGAAAATGTTTGATTTACACTACGTACCTTGTCCTCAAGAATTCGACCCTTTTAATGGGCATGAGTAAATGCAATTTTCTTCTGTATTTCAGCGTTTCTGTTATAAAGAATGTCTTTTTAAGAAGTCTTTCTGTTTCCAAATGTGTCCCTCTGAAGAGCAGCTGCAGAAGGAATTGGTTTGACCTCTGCTGCTTTAATTGCTTTTTGCTCTGTGTTGGCCTAGAAATGGATGTTGCTATTGTGTAAATTACTGTGACAGTGGAAAAAGAGCTCATGAGATCAGGTGTGTAGTTTCTGTCAGGAAAATATGCTTCTTACATGGAAATCAGCATCATAACCAGAGTCTGGGTGAGTCTGAAAATCCCAAATGTTAATTACTTAATTTTCTGCTATTGAGCAGCTCCATGGAGTCACTGTTTTTGTGACCAAGGGCAGATTGAATCAGAAATCTACTGTGAGCTCCTTTCAGACTCCGTCAGGGGATGTTCAGACATCAGAGAACACAGCTCAGTCCACTTGTACAGTCACCTGGACTCAGTGTGTGGCACAGTGCTCAACTGCTGCCCATGGAGCTTCTCCACCTTCACCTGTTGTGGAACAAGCGGGAAGGAAGGAGAAGGAGCTTTTTA
The DNA here is from genome assembly GCA_013397845.1 of Melanocharis versteri. NCBI lineage: Eukaryota > Metazoa > Chordata > Aves > Passeriformes > Melanocharitidae > Melanocharis > Melanocharis versteri. The sequence continues at coordinate 1,885,181 of VZTG01002323.1, read as the reverse complement.
CCCCCCGAAGGCTGAAGGTGTGAGTTCGTGTGGAGCTGGCTGCTCTGCAGGTGGCAATGCAGCCGTGGGGTGTGTGTGTCACGGTGTGCAGAAGCAGAGGGCTCTGGCACAGGCTGCCTGTCTGCAGGCTGCTGCTCCAGCTCTGCGGGGCTTTCCTGCTCCGAGGGGCTCCCGGGTCTCCCCACGGACACTGCTGCGTCAGCAGGTCACCTTCCAGGCAGGGCAGGGGCCAGCCCCACGGCAGAGAGCAGCTCCCCTTGTGTCCTGACAAGCTGGGACTGTGGGGCCGTGCTGAGCAGCCGCGGTCGCGGTCGGTCCCTGAGTGGTACCCAGGGGTCTGGATCCGCATCGGGAGCGGGCTGGTACCACTTCTGCAGGGCTTCGGACCAGGCTGAAGGGTCAGGCCTGAGTCAAACGGTGCAGCAGTGGCTGGTGCTCGTTGGTGCTCAAGGAGATGGTTCGTCCCCTGTTTGGGAAGTGATTGCTGCAGCCGAGGGAGGGCTGGGGGAGCTGCTCCCCCTCCCTGTGTCAGGACCGGAGCCCTGCGCAAGGCGAGCGCCCGTCTCTGCTTCCAGCTGCTCGCCTGGGCCTGTGGGCCCCTACAGTTCTCTTTTCCAAGCTGTTCTTGGAAGTACTGGTGGCAGCAACGGGGGAAATGGTGCTCCTGAATGTGAGCAAAGGAAAGGGTTTATTTTCTCCATGCCAACTCCAGCCCCTTCTCGGGTAAGGTCGGTTCTTCAGCTTGGTGAACTCAGCCATCAGCAGATTGCTCAGCAAATCCTGGCCATTTAGCAGTGGAATACAGCAGTTAGCCTCCCAGAAAGGCATGTCCTTGAGTTTAAAAGGCTTCTGAACTGATGGGTACAGCTGAATTTTTGGTGCACAAAGACCTCTCATCTTTTGAGAAAGCTGCTGTGGTGAAGCTGTGAGTTTGTAAATGTGAGGCCAGTCTAGTGCTACCTCTTATGATCTATGTGTGAATAAGCATTTGGCCTTGGAAAATGTCTTCCCTGTTCCTCAGCAATAAGTCTCTGTGCTGTCTACAGCAGTTAATGATAGAAGCAACAATGCTTGTATAATTAGCCCATTAATACCCCAAAGGACTCAGCATGCTAATTACCTGACACAATGAGATTAGTAAGTTGCACTACAAGAATTCAAAATACTTGGATCAACAGTGGAATAACAGGTACCCTTAGTTAGCATACCTGCTTGTTTTGCAGTCCTGGCATGGAGTATTTTTAAAGAATTGGTATGCCTGGGGTACTTCTCCACTGTTAATTTATCCTATGATTAATTGATGGCCTGTAAGACTTCTTGGTTTAAATTACTTGGTACTGTCTCCCAGGATTAGGCTTCATCTTCTTTCATTTCAGAAAAAGAGAATGGAAACAAAACAAAAAAAAGGGGAAAAACATCCTATTGAAAGTTTTGGGTTTGGGGTATTTTTACATGGTTTAATCACAATATTTGATTTCTGTAGGCTAATAAATCATAGCAAAACCTTTAGTGTAGTCCTGCTAGCTACACTTATGATCCATTGCCTTGCAGGAGAACTCGTTAATAACCCTGACAAGCTGTGTATTAGTTGGAGATGGATGGCTTAGAATTCCTGTGTCCCCAGAAGGTGGCCTTTCCAAAAAACACCAGCCTGGCCTCTTGACAGAGGCACTTGCTCGGCAGCACGTCCTGATGACAGCAGCCCTAGATAACTGATGGTGACAGGCAGAAGAGATGCAGGCTTCCTGCTTGGGGTGGTGAACCCCAAATAATTTCTAAATGTTGTTTGAAAATAGACTTACAGGGCTCTGAGTTGCAGGGTAGATTTTTTAGGGCAATTATTTGAACAAATTACTTTGCATTTGAAGGTTTGCTGTCACCTAAAATATCCACAGGTAATTTGGTGAGCAGAAGCATCTCTGCCCATAAACTGTGTGTGTCAGAGCTGTCGGAAGGGATAAAGTGAGATGTAACCTGGCACTGCTTGATTTTAGGACTGCACTGGCAGGTGGTGCCTGAGTCACCCAGAGCAAGATCCCAGACTGGTGCAGAGGTGAGGAACCAGCCTTTGCAGCGTGTGGAGGCGGCAGAGGGGCAGGTTAAAGTACTGCTGATCAGCTGGGTGGTGTATTATAATAGGAAATGGCCAGCCTTGATGAAGGTGTGTGGCTCAAAGAGCTTGAGTGTGTTGTGCTCTGTGTCCTGCCTGCCTGCGAGGGTGTGCACACATCGGGGTGATGCCATGGGGGATCCCAGATGTGATTTTGCTGCCATTGCTGGTTTCCAGCAGCCCTGGAGAGTGGTGCTGCTGGCAGGGGCTCCACGCCAGGCTGAACATGCTCTTGCTGCACAAGCCCAGCTGGATTTGGAGCTCCTGTAGACATTTGTCCTCAAAAATCCCTCTCTTTCCTGAGGAGATTTTTAAATCCTTAATATTCCAGGCAGTGCCTGTGGATATCCTGGCTTCAGCTTGCAAAGACTTTGTTTCACCTTTCTAATGAGTTGAGGCAGGGCTTCAGTTTGCAACACACAAAGTGCTTTTGCTCCTGTCTGGTGGGAGCATTCAGCCTTTCCTGGGACCAGGCCCGTCATTAGGGTTTGCTGCTGTCTGGGATCTTTTGTTCTAGGAGACTGGGCTAATCCAAAGAACAGGGTGTTGGGTTGATGTCTCTGCCTCAGTTGCTTTCCTGGACTTTTAGCAAGTAGCTGCAGTGATAATTATGGGAAATTGTTACTGTGTAAACATCCTGCTGACAGCGTGGAGGTGTGTGATTCCTGTCTCCGAGCAGGGAAAGCTGTCAAGTAGCACTGGAGCAGTTTGTGTGATGTGCGTTTGGAGGAGGACAGTTTGAGATGCTGCTTCTGCATTTCCCCAGGCTCAGGCTGCTGGGCTGCTTTTGTGATTTTATGATGCCCAGGCAGAGCTTTTGGCACTTCTTTACATGATGTAATTCTCCTTCAAGGCCGGGCTGCACAGGACATTGAGCAACCTGTTCCAGTGAAAGATGTCCCTGCCCATGGCAGGGGGATTGGAATGGGATGATCTTTGAGGTCCCTTCCAACCCAAATCATTTTATGATTCTACTTTGCCTATTCATGCTAAATACCGTGGTAACTGTGGGTTTGTGTCTTGTTTATTTGAATTGTATTTCAGTCTGTAGTACAGCTTATTTTATTCCTTCTAAGCTCCTGTTTCCCTAACGTTTTTCAGATGCTGAGTTACATACCAGAAATGCTGGCATCTGGCACCTGGTGTGGGGGGGAATTTGTAGGATTCCTGGGGCAGGGCTCTGGGTGGACAAACGGTGCTTTTGCCTTGACCAGTGTGTGTTTGTGCTCTCCCCAGTGTACGGGCACAACGTGAAGAGCAGCAACGACTTCATTGGGAGGATTGTGATCGGGCAGTACTCGACAGGCGCGCCCGAGTCCAACCACTGGCGCCGCATGCTGAACGCGCACCGCACGGCCGTGGAGCAGTGGCACAGCCTGCGCTCCCGCGAGGAGTGCGACCGCGTCTCGCCCGCGTCCCTCGAGGTGACATGAGGCGGGCAGCTGATGGCAGCCAGACCGAGCGGGCGGACGAGTTCAGAAATAAACCAACGACTGAAACACCCCACCTCACACCCTACACGCACCCCACAGCAGCTCCGTTGGATTGAAGCGGCTGCCAGCACCCGACCAGCCGTGCTGGCCTCAGCGATCCGTGTCCCACTGGGCCCAGCTGTTCCCCTGGGGCCGGACCTCTGGCTGCTGGCCCAGCTGTTTGCATCCCGCGGGAGGAGCGCGGGGCCGGGCGGCACGGGCTGCGCATGGACGCGCCGTGGGAAGCACGGAGTGGGTGGAGGAGCTGGGAGTTGCCTCCGCTGTCCTTCCAGTCCAAATCCATGGCTCATCCTCTCAGAGATATAAGTACCCGTGTGCTCTCATTGGTGAACGTGGTAATTAGGCTAGAATATTTTTTTAAACGGTAGAACCTGTGGTGAAATCGATTCTGACTCCAGTTTTGTCCTTGTACTAGTTTTAACAGATTTAAGCTGCTGTTCGTGTGTGCGTTTGTGTGCCGGGGCACACGTGTGGCCCCACGTCGGACGGATCCCGTGTCCCGTCAGTGGTGACCTGCCAGTCTCGATAGCAGTCTGTGTGCGTAGTAGATTCAGTGATGATATAGCAAAATAAACATTTCCAATAGCATTTGTACTGGGAAAACCAGCTCGTGTCCTTTCAAACCTGTGCTGTGCAAAAGAAACCTGCTCCAGGGACTTTGGCAGTAAAGAAGACCCAGAAAACACAATTTTAATTCTCTCACAGACTGCAGTGGCTCTTTCTGTGTTGTGTGTGTTTACCCAGGTAGTTCTTCAGGTCACCAAGTGAACTTAGCTACGGTCAAGCTGTCCTGTTGGTTGCTTCTGTACATTTTATTTTTCCACAGCGTATTGTCTGGTATGATGCAGATTGTATATTTATTGAAAATAAAATTCTATTTAATTGTGCCACATAGACTGTGGTGGTACTTGTTGAATCCACCTTTGTGTTGAGCTCCTTCAGCTATGCTTATGGCAGAAAAAAAGCCAAAATGTTGGCAGTTACCCTGCTGTTACTCACTGCAGATGAACTGGGAACAGTTTGAGAGGAACTAGGCACCTGCTGGTGCCAGTCTGGAGGGTGAGCTGGATGCCTTGGTCTGGCTGTGGTGGTTCCCAGACAGAGCCCATCCAACACCCTGCGGCTTGGACCTGTCAAAGTCCGGAGATGGCAGGATGGGCAGCACTCATCTCCCTCCTCTATTCAGTAAATGAAGCCCAAAATAAAACCCCGTTGCCTCCTGTGCTTTTAATATTTTGATTTTTAAAAAGGAAAAAACAACACATACGCCTATTTCACCCCATTTGTTATTTAGCTGCTACAGTTAGGGACAGCTGAGTCTTAAAAAGCAAAACAAAAGAAAACCCAACCACACCAAAAAAACCCAAACTGAAAAAGCTCAGTGCTTGTTGTAGCAGGTGCCAGTGTGTGGGTCAATAATCCCTGCTGCTGTCTGGGTGTTCCTGCTCCAGGGCAGGTCTGTGTTGTAAGTGATATCAGCATCCCTTCAGCACTTTGCCCATGGCACCTGGCTGGCTGCTGCTCTCCAGCACAGCTGCTCTGTGCCAGCAGCACGCAGCAGCGGGGCCGTGGTGCCTGCAGGGCTGTCCAGGGCCATCCTCTTTCCAAGCACACTGGGGATGCTGGGTCTCAATTCTAGCCTGCCTCTCTGCAAGGTGAAATTTCTTCTCTGTCCTGCAGTGAAGTCAATGGCAAATCTCTGTTCTCTGGCTTCCTCGTTTGTCTCATCAAAAAGTCACAGTGGAGAGGGACCCCTTGGGGAGTCCTGGGCAAACACGTGCTGAAGGAGGCTGATCTCTTCCTGTAACTCATGAAGGCTCAGGCAAGGGGCCGTGGTTTCAGCAGCTGCTGTGGTTGACGTTAATATTCTTCCGTGTGGGGCCTGTGGACAGCAGAATGAGCTCAGGGCATCCACGAGAGCAGACACATGCTTTGCTCAGCACTGGGGATGAAATATGAACAGAAGGTACTCTTGCCCGAGTCTGTCCTTGCAGTCATGAGGTGTCCGTTCCACAGGGAGGAACAGTCATGTACACAGGATGCCAGAAATTGGTGAGGGAGCCCAGAGGGAAGGTGATTAAGAGCAGAACAGAAGCGTACTGGGGAGCTCCTGGCCGTCAGAGCAAACAGAACAGCGTGGGAGGGAGAGGAGCAGGAGGGGTGAATTGTTGCCGGGCTCTTGGGGCTGCCCCCAGCAGGTGAAGCACATCTCGCGTTGGGTGAAGTTGGAAGGTAACCCGGAGTGCAGCTGCAGCTGCAGCTGGCACTGCGTGCAGGACGTGCTGGGGCTGTCCCAGCGCTGGGAGCAGAGGCGGTGCCCAGCTGCTGTGCCAGGCTCAGGGCTGTGCCTCAGGGCCAGCACCGGGGCTCAGCGCTCCCAGCTGCGCTGCGGGAATGCTGCTGCCACCAGTCCGGTTGTTAGAAACCGGGATAAAGATTATTCAGGATCTCTGCTCCCTCTTTGAACATGAATATTTGTGCTTTGGGAGCAGATTAATATGCTCAAAGATTTTCGTTCCATAGTTTGCTGAAAGTTGTTTCTAACTCTGGCTTTATCTGAGGATGGCACATAGGAAAGAAAGGAGGAGGTATGCCTTGTCTTCTAATAATCCAAATGCCTTCATTTTTAGTGCTCTGATGTAGCAGTAGGCTTTTCCTTGAGCCAAATAATTTCAGATCAATGTATGGAAGGCGGGAGGTGTTCTTAAAAGGCTTTATTTAATACCAAGAAAACTTAATATAGAAAAGTTGACTGAATGAGTTACTGTCTCGGGAGTAAGTCTGGATGCTTCACTGTACTGAAAACTTGGTGTCACCCCAGATTGTTTATTCTTGAATCTCTAAAATGGGTTGAAAATGCTGAAAATTTTAATCTGTAGCTAAGAATAAAAAGGGAAGAGCATCGACTGTTCCTAAGCAGTTCCTTCAGTGCTGATTTTAGGCATAAATTGGAAATGGAACAGGACCACAAAATTCTATAGTATTTGTGCCTGTACTATTTCCCTTATGAGTGCAACAGTTAGAAAAGGATTTTATACAGTATTTTTAAAAATCTGAAGTTTATGTCTAACAAAATGTTGACCACAGGAAGGAGACATGCTGGATTATATTGGTACAGAGTGCTGTATCATATCAGATTTTCTGCTATTACATGACGGCATGGACCCAGCACGGACCCGGCAGATGGGCACCGAGTGAATTCCTGAAACAGCCTTGGAGCCCCGGGCACAGCTGGGGGTTCCCTCCTCCGGGCTGTTTAAGTGTGTCAGAGCATTGCCTTGTTCTGGGAAAAAACCCCAAACCAAACACAGGGAAAAATCCAACACACCCCACCCGCCGAAACTAAACCATAACAAAAAAAGCACCACACAAAGGGGCACTGACGTGTTAACCCCCACTGCCCTGCGGCCCCGGGAGCCTCTCCCCTGCCTCCCTCCCCGGGTGCCCGCTGCCGCAGCCGCCGCCCCCCGGTGCCAGCACGGCCCTCGCCCTCCGCCGCCGCCCCTGCCCGGTCCCTGCCGGCCGCGGGGGTCCCGTCTGTCACCCCCGAGGTGACGGGCTGCCCCGAGCTCCTCTGCCCGCACCCGAGGGGCACTGCGCGACGGGGACACTAAACACCGCCTCGGGACGCATGGGGGGCGAGGGGGGATGATGTCCTTACTCGGCCGGCGGGTGACAACAGCTCCCCGGGAGCAGCGTGCGCCCGGGCCGGGCTGCGGGCTGAGCGCGGGCGGGCTCCGCCGG
>VZTG01002323.1:1857270-1877642 GCA_013397845.1 Melanocharis versteri | reverse complement strand
CGGACCCCGCGGCGGAGCCGGAGCGCAGGCGGCAGCGCTGTCCGGGCGCTCCGGCCATGGGCAGCGGGCCGGCGCGGTGCGCGCTGCTGGCCGCCGCCCTGCTGGCCGCCCAGGCCTTCCCCCAGACCAACATCAAGATCAGCCAAGGTGAGTGCTCGGCCGTGGCCGCGGTGATGCGACCGGCGGTGGTGGCGGCAGGGAAGGAGCGTGTGTGCCTCCCGCAGGGCCGGCAGCTGGCTTCCCGCTACTCCAGAAATCCCTGACTTTCTTTGAAATCAGCTTTCTTCTTCACCATGGGGACATGCCAGGGGCAACCCTGATCCTTGCTTCGGGATGCCCAAGGTCTCTGGGCTGCCTTTGTTTCTGTGTGTCAGGTCAGCTCCTGCGCCTTTGCCGACACGCGCTGCCGTGGCTCGGGGCCGTGGCCCTGCCGGGGTTCGGTGACACGAATCACTGCACGAGGCACACACATGAAGGGTGCAGGGTTGTGGCCATGCAGCCCAGCAGGACAGGCTGAGGGCCATCAGGGCTCCTCGTTTATTCACACTTACTGCATGTGAAACAAGCATGGGATTTTCCCTTATTCCCCTTCTTTGCTCCGAGCTGCTGCTGACTGCTGTTTGTCACTTAGGCTTCTTCTAAACTTTTCCACGGCGTTGGTGCAAGTGGAAGTTGCTGCTCCAAGTTTGTTTGAACCCTTGTAGGTTTATTGGGACCGTGAGTGGAAAGGGACTCCTTAAGTGCTGTTTGGTGAGATCGTGAGAAAAGGGGTCGATACAAGCCTGGCTTTCCTGCCAGACGCCTAATCCGTGGGAGCTTTGCCAAAACTAATTAAGGAGGAAAAAAACTCTGCGAGATAACTCCTATCTGTCAGTGCCAGCTGCAGGAGCGCTGCTGCCGGTATTGGCTGTAGCCTCACAACTCCAAACATACCTGGCAGAGGATTTGAAGCTGTAAAACCATCTTGGTTTCATTAAAGAATTTCAAAAAGCAAAACCCTCGGTGTGAGAGGATGTCCCTCCCAATGTGCTTCAACTGATATCTAATATTTTACTTGGAAACTTGTGACATGTGCCTTAAAAACACTTCAGGGTGTGTAAAATACCGCCCAGTTATGAGATTCACGTCCATCAGTGGACATACCATCCCCTGCAGCTCCGTACAACCCCCAGACACAGAGACCAAGGTCCCTCCTCTGATCACTTCCTTCAGAGGTGGATGCTCAGTGTGAGACTCTTTCATCTGTTAGTGAAAGACAAATACTGCAAGTAACATGAAGGCGGCATTGTTTGCCCATGGTGACTATAATGCCAGGGCTTAAGGACTTGCTTCTGAAGCCATGGGTGGGTTGAGGCCTCCCAGCATCACACAACAGCACTGTCTTAGCCCCTGCCACATGCTCCTGCTCTCCAGCCCCCGTTTAAATGCTTATTCTGTGGATTTACCCAACAAAGAGGATGTGGTGGGATGGACATGTGGCTCAGCTGGCACCCCCAGCTTAGCCACAGGCAGTTTCTGCTGAAGTCATCCTGGGGTGGGGGTTCTGAAGGCCCCTGTCCCAGCCCTGTTGTCTCACCCGTCCCCTCTAACTCCCCACAGCTCCCGCAGTGCTGAGCCTGGGTAAAGCCCTGCTGCTGGCCCTCCCCGTGGCCTGAGCTGGTGAGAGGTGACTTGGTGAGCACCAGGATACTGGTCCTGAGCCCCAGCTCTGCCAGCTGGACCACTGCCCATCCCTCACTCTCACCACCACAGCCCTCAGATCTGGTGGAGGGCCTCTGCCCTGGGAAGGACCCAGGCTTCCTCATGACAGGGATCTCCTCAGCTCTTCTCTGTTGACGTTAATTTCAGACGAGCCCCTTGGGTGTTGATGGACGCTCTCCAAACCCCGCTGCCTGCCAGGAGCTGAAGAGGTTCACTTGCCTTTTCAGGTCAGATGGCAGCATTAGCTCATGGATGTGCCAAGGGGGATGTCTCCTAGCACCTCTGAATTTCGAGGAAAGCTGACAGCGTTGATGAAATGGAGCTCTTTGATGCTCTGCGACAAGAAGAGCATCTGCTGCCAGCACTGACCTGAGCTGGTCTGCTGTCCAAAACCCTTTGATGGAGCTGCAGCCCCTCAGGAGTCCTCCATGCCTGGGCATCTCTTGCCAACCTTGTGCTAGCCCCAGATTTCACATCTCAAACCTGCAGATCCCTGGAAGTGAGGCAGCATTGCTCCTTGGGATGAAGTTTTTGGGAGCAAACCTGCCCTTCACCAGCTGAGTCCATGGGAGCCATGCAGATGGTGGTAGGTTTTTTCCCAGTAGCATCCTGAAATGAAGAGAAACCCTTGTGAAACTGGCTAGGATTTTCTCAGTTAATTATTTCTAGTTGGAAATAGGCCAATTGGGGAAGTGAAACTTTCTTGGCAGAGCAGTGCTAGCTTCTGTAAGATTTTGATAAGTGATTTTCCTGGTGGTTTTACAGCGGGGCTCAGCTAGTAAATAAATAAAAAGGCTCCAATTTGACACTGGCACAAATGCAGAGAGCACAAAACTTTATTTCTGACCCCAAATTGTTTTCCAGCTTTTCTGAGTTAGTAACAGCTGCTTGGTCTGAATCTTATCCTCAGCCAAGTCTGGACGTCTATTTTGCTGGTGCTGTGTTAAAACATGGTCCTGCCCTTAAAACTGCTGCACTGTAAATAAGCAAAGGGAGAAAGGATTCTTGACATCATTTTTCACCAGGAATTTGGGGACAAATGGATGGACTGACTTGGGATTGGCAGGAACCCCTATGCTGCAGGCACTGGCTGTGCTGCTCCTGCCCTGTGTGGAGGAGCTGATGCTGCTGGGGTGGTGTTTTGCTGGTGTGCTTAAAAGTGAGGATTGGGTCTAAAAAGCCCCCAAATGCTTCCCCTGTCCTCTTCTAGATCAAAATGCCACACACAGCTGCTGGCTTGGCTTGTGAGGCTTTCCTGTAGAGCCATGAGTAGGCCCCTGTACTCACAATGCTACATCAGATTTCTTACGGTCTTTCTGCTACAAATATTCCAAAAAAAGCAGCTCCCCTAATTGCTCCTGCCTGAAAAACTGGGACCAGTCGTTCTCCTCCAAAGAGACAGCCAAAGCCTCTGATCCTGACCTAACAGAAAAGATGCTAATTAAAAGCTGACCTCTCATATTTTCCTTTTTGGTATGTTTAACCTTAAATTCCTTCAGGCACCTCTGGTTCACTGAAGCTCGTCAAATTAATGCTACCTAATGGGAACCAGTATGGAATAACAAAGAAGGACTGTCTCAATTTCTGACTCAGTTTCAGCTGCTCTGAACAAACATGAGGGTGATTTTCCCTGGCAGTTGGGGTGCCGATGGGCCCGGCTTTGAGCCAGGACAGTGGGACGCCCACTGCAATTAGCACTCAGGAGTGAAGGCTCCGTTTGCTGGGGATGCTGCTGGGCTAAGCCCTGTGAATTTTGCCACCACGCTGCCAGAGGTGAGGATGTTGTCAAGGCACTATAATAAAATCCCAGTTGCTGGGGCAGCTGGTGGTGCCTGTCTGGCACAGACCTCTGGGCTGTCCTCAGCAGGAAGGAACAGCAACCTCGAGTCTCTGCAAGCCAGTCTCCTGGCCAGCACCATGAGGGGAGGAGGGCTTGGCTCCCAGGAATCACATCAGCTCTTGGAGTTCCTGGTCCTGCTCTATTGCTACAGTAAAATAATTTGCATCTCCTAGGGCTGTTCTAAGGTTTTTCCCAGTGCAAGTACGGCCAGGTGTGAATCAGAGAGCTGAACTCTGCGTCGCCACTGAGCTGGCTTTATCTTACCCACTCCCCCCAAAAGCTGTTTTGCTCTTCCAGCCCAGCAGGCCTTATCTTTTTTCCTCCATAGCCCGTAATTAGTGCTGATGAGGATGGTGGAGCCCCCTGAGCCCCTCAAGGGTTTGTTGCTGTAGGGTGCAGAGCTGTCCCCAGTCTCAGCTCCTTTGGAGGGATGGCTGGGGGTCCCGAGGCAGGTTGATGGGCTGACAGCCCAACAGGGCTTGGCAGTTGACTTGGCCTTCTCAACTCTGCGTCGCAGACTCTTTGCATTTGTGGTTTGTCACCTGGGAGGGGGGTGTGACAGGGGGGTGTGACAGGGCTGGCTGGCTGCTGTTTGTAGAACACTCAGAGATCCCCATGTGGCAAGAGCTGATGAAAGATGAAATTATCACCCAGAGCTGCCAGCGCTGGCACAGGGAAGGATTTGGCTCTATGAATGCTCACACAGCTGCTTTGGATTCACCTTGCCTCTCTTTTTCTCCACACTGTTGCTTCCCTCACCACAGCCACGTCCCTCACTGCTGCTGGCGGGGTTTTGATCTCCCCACCCTCGGGGAAAGCCTCAGTACCAGAGGCACCACCCTGACCTCTCCGGGCTTGAGCCTGTTACCTGCTTGGATAGTCTGATGGCATCTGACGTCTGCAGTCACCCCCTGCACGCCCACCCTGCCCACTGCCCCACTCGCTTCAACAGCAGCACTGACCCTGGACCACGACTCCTTGGGGATGTGGGAACTGGCTCAGGGGGAGCTGGCAATTCCCAAAACAGCACACAAAACAGCAGCTGAGAGAGTTAAGTCTATGTGCCCCAAGATTTGAGGGTCCTGAGTGGTGCATCCTCCCCACACGCGGGGGAGCAGGACACGGAGGAGGTTGGAGCAACGTGTTAACACCACTGCTGTGTTTAGACAGCGGCAGCCACAAAGGCTCCAGAAGGACATCCTGCCCCCACGATGGCCTCTTCTGGGGCAACTTCCCCACTGTGCTGAAAAGCAACAGGGGAGGAGGAGCAGCTCGTGGCCCCGGCTGTTATCTGTTGGTGGGAGGCAGATAGGCTGGCACCGCTGCCGGCTATTCCTGGGGCTGGGATCCAATGCCTACGTGCACGGCTGCATCCTGGCCCAGGGACAGGGCCTGGGGGGGTTTCCTTGGAGGGAGGGGGTGCAGGCTGTCCTTGCAGAAGGGCAGAACACGGCCATAACCCTGCAGCCCTGGCTGTCAGCCCCCCATCCCAGCACAGTGGCTCCAGGGGTGCAGACAGAGACAAGAGGAACCCTTATCTCCGTTTTCCCAGTAGCAAATGTCGGTGCATTTATTTTAAGCATCGTCTTCCTAAAATGATGTCAGGCTGGCTTGGAATGTCCCTCCTGATTGAGACAGATGCTAAAACTGAGAAACCCACAACTTGTTCAAAATGTGTTTTGACTTTTGCAAACTTTTGCACAGCTCCTGCAGCAGCTGAGTTTCCCCCGCGTGTGTTTGGTGGCTATTTGCCTGGGTGAGGTGGGGGAGCAGGGCTGGGCACTGCTGCCTCCACCACCTGCTCAGCTGCCTGGCCAAGCTGTCTCACCAGCAGCTGCTGGATGTCCTCTGCTCTGCCCCCAGCCATGCCCGAGCCTGTCCACGCCTACTCCTGCCCGCTCTTCTGGACAGAGTACGAAGGCCACTGCTACCGGTACTTCCCCATCAACAAAACCTGGGCTGAAGCTGACCTCTATTGCGCCGAGTTCTCCATTGGCATCAGATCAGCCAAGCTGGCCTCCATCCACAGGTGAGGTGTGCGGAAATGTGTCATCCCACGCTGACACAGCCTGGGAAGGAAGGAAATTGGGGGCAAAGTCCCATTCCCACAGCACAACCTCTGTGTCAGCTGCAGGCGCATGTTCCAGCCTACACATCCCTCTGCAGCAGCGGCTCAGTCAAGGCCGGTGCACTGGTCACACAAAGGTGATATAGAAAATAAATGCCTTTTCCTGGACTGTCAGGAAAACTGGCATAGTATTCCCTAAATTTCCCCAAGCTGTGTTTTTTACTCTTGAAAAAGGGATAGAAATCTAACATGGTTACACAGTCTTTTTTCCCTGTTCCCTCTCCCCCAGCTCTCACCAACCCAGCCCTCCTCTTGCACAGACCTGGGAAAGTAACCAACAGCAGTGAGAAGAGGGGAACCCATTTGGCCAGGGCTCCTGTGGTAGGGTGAATGCCTGGGGACACGCCTGACCATTTGCTGACATATCCTCTTGATGGCCCTGTATTGCTCTGTTTTGGCAGCTGGGAAGAAAATGTCTTTGTGTACGACCTGGTGAACAGCCGCGTGCCCGGCATCCCCACCGACATCTGGACAGGACTCAACGACCTGCGGCAGGTGGGAGCTCCCCGTAGTCATGTGGGAAATGGCTTTGCAAAACTCACCTCTCTGTGTTTTCCTCCTGGAAAGCCACTTGGTTCCTTCTTTGCCCCTTATACCCTCTTTAATCAGGAGGTGGCATAGAGTCTGTGGTGCAGCATGTAGAGAAACTTGTCATTTCACCCATTCCAGTCTGCTTTTAAAAGAGAAGTGTTACTAGAATTAATAGAATAATCAATAATTACTCATATCACATTTTGTTACTGGATTAATAGGAAGGGTATTGTACTGCTGGTCCAAGAAGAGCAAATAAACTGAAAAGGTCTTCAGCATCAAAAATCACCAAGTTCCATTGCTCTCTTGTGATACTCTGTGACTTTTGAAAGCTGACATGTTGGAAATATATCATCTAATATGTTAGGAAGAAGAATGGAGACCATCAGGAGAACAGTCTCATGTCAGCAATTTTTTTGTAGATACTGGAAAAGGAATGGAAAATGAGGATGAAAAGGAACACGGAACTGGGTGGGGGTGTTAAGAAATATATAGATTTAATTTCTGGGCTTCCCCTGGTGAGAACACTGCAAAATCTGGGGCTGCTCTTGGCAAGTTTCCAGTTGTAAAACCCAAACATGCTGTTTATATTTTGCTGAGTGGTGTCTGCCCGTGTCCCTGGGCTGTGTGGCACTGGGGATGGGAATGGGGTCTGCTGCATGGTAACAGTCTCTCCCCATGTCCCTGGGCTGTGTGGCACTGGGGGTGGGAATGGGGACTACATGGGAGTGGGCTTCCCACCCTCTGCAGTCACAGCTCTGTGGTGACGGCCTTTCTCCACTGGCCTCATGCCAGGAGGGTCACTTCGAGTGGACAGATGGCTCCTCCTACGACTACCACTACTGGGATGGCAGCCAGCCTGACGATGGGATCCACTCCATCCCGGAGGAGGAGGACTGCGTGCAGATCTGGTACAGACACAGCAGCGGTGAGTGCCCAGGGCACCTTCAGTGCTATTTGCATGTCAATAAATACAATCCACTGTGGCTCCTGATTTTCTGAAGAGGTTGCTGGCAGGCAGAGGATTTGCATTTTAATTTTTTAGTATTATTTTCTTTTTTTCTTTTTGGTGAAAAGGTGTGTTTTTCCTTTCACCATGTTCATACATGCGCACATACTCCTTTTCCCTCTGCTCCCAGCCCATCTCCCTCTCTCACAGTAGCAGCAGGACAGGAGCATCAGCTGCCTGGAAGAATTACCAAACTCAGTCAAAAGCCAAATTTTCCCATTTCCCCTCCCACAAGGGAAACCCGTGGAAACACTCATTAGTTTGCCAGCTTTTCTCTCCCATGCTTGGGCCAGGGAATCTTGCTGAAGTGGGACAAGACTGTGCAAAAATCCCACTTCACACCCTCACTGCCGGTGAGACCAGCCAGGTTTGTCCAGACCCCCCAGATGTACCTGAATGTCCTGTCCATGGGCAGCCTGCTGATAGTTTTGGGGTACAGGACTGTGTTCGCAGCTCCACTACCAAGTCCAAGCTGGGGCCCAGCCTCCCCTCCCACATCCCCCAGATGGGGAGAGGGATGATGGAAGGAAGCATGACTGAGTGGCACAAATGGGAGCACATCCAGGGAAAGCCTCCCACGATGGCAGGAGGTCCTGGTCCCAAGTGCAGCACATGGTTCCCTTCTATTGCCTTTTTTCAGCTAATGCCTTGGGGTTTTTGGGGGGTAGCACTGCGCTCCTGGAACGACAACGCCTGTGGCAGAGCCTTCCCCTTCGTCTGCAAGATCCCCTCGCTGGCCCTGGACTGAGGCTGCTGGTGCTGCCCACACTCCCCTTCATTCTGGGTCACCTCTCCAGCTGTGCCGGGGAAGAGCAGGCAGGACACGGCATGGACTGGGAGAGCCATGGAGCTGCTCGGATCCCCAGCCAGTGCCTGGCTGCAGAATCCCTCCTGGGAGTACGGTGGGGGTGAACCTGGCACTCAGCAGCGACAGCAGCGACATTCAGCAGCAAAGGAGCCCCCAAGCCCGAGTCTGGCTTTGGATTTCAGATCAACTACCACAGCGTGTTAGAGGAAGCCCGTGATTTTACTAATACACCAAACTGTTAGCACCCAAAAATAGCCGTGTGTAGGAAATGCTTTTGCCTGTTGATCTGCAAAGAGTGGAGGAAAAGTGTTATTTTCTGTTAAGTTATGCAGAATGCCTCTTGTCCATGTTATTTTTCTCTCTGCTGAAATAAACGGCAAACAGCAGGTGGAGGCTCCGCTGTCTTTCTTGCACTGGAGTAGCAGCAACTCCCTGGGGACTTGGGGTTTTGTGTGAAAGAAGTTGCTTTTTCCCCACCCTGCCCTGTATTACAGAGGTGTGTTGGGGGGAAGCAGCTGCCAGGGAAAGTTTATTTTGTTGACCCTGACTGTTTTTGGGGTGCGTGGGGCAGCCTGTGTGCTCACCCTGCCCTTCGCCTGGCCCCCAGCAAACACAGAGTCACCCTGGAGGGTGTGTGGGGCCAGTCAGTGCCCCACAGCTCGGCAGCATCCCTGGGCACGCAGGTGAGCAGCGTTTGGCCCTGGCTGCTTCGAGAGGACTGAATCAGCTGGAGGGCAGGTGAGGGGCTGACACACAGCAGCTGGGGGTCAGCCCACCCTCACAGCCCTGTCCTGGCTGGGGAGAGCTTGCAGTGTTGGCTGCAGCCCTGTTTCCTAGTGAGATGATGGGGTTTTTTCCCCAAGTCCTTGCCGATGTCCTCTGCTGCACTGGCACCACCATAGTACTTCTGTCTTCCAGGTAGGTAATTTCTGGGGAGGCGTGTGTGGTTGTGGCAGCTGCTGTGTGCCTTGTTTGAGCTGCTCGCGGTGGAGATGGGAAACTCCTCCTCGGCCGAGGGTGAATTGCAGGGTTTGGGTGCACGTGGGGCTCTGCTGGTGCCAGGGCCCAGGGGAAGGGCAGCCCTACTGAGGGAAAAACGTGCTCCTCCGTCAGGGGACACAGCTCCAAGGGCACTGCTGGACCCAGTCAGACCCAATACATCCAGTGCCCCCCAGGGAGCCCCGGGGTGTGAACGCTGATCCCTCACAGCCCTGTAGCATCCAGGTGGCTTTGCAGGCAGCCCTGTGCAGAGGGGCTCCAGGAGAGGCCCCTTGCCTTCTCCTGGGAGCCATGAATCCCTTTTGTCCCTGCGCCAGCAAAGCCCCAGGGTCTGCCCCATTGCTGCTGCTGCCTGCAAAGATGGGTAAAACATTGTCATCAAATTGTCTGGTCCCCCTTGATGCCACCATCTTAGAAACGTAACATCCCAAAACGGAGGCTTTCCAGAGTGATCACACTGGATGGAATTGAGGTCAGTAGCTGAGGCTCCACAGGGAGCTTGGAACTGCTTCCTCAGATGGCAGTGGAGCTTTCAGCTGAGATATGTTTCCACTTGGAGAGAAACTGGAAAATTTGGTGGGGGTAATAATGGTGTTATAAGTGGAATGTGTGTGCTGGAGCAAGCTTCTAAAATAAGAAAGTGCTGTCATCTTTGATTATGTATTTTTATATATATTTTTAAAATACATATATATGTAAATGAATAATACATGTAAATGAAACTATATTTTTAATTGGATTTTTAACATTTATATACACACTATTAATATATTTATATGGAAATTAGCCATTTGTGTAGTTTTCAGTTCTGGACTTCAGCATTGGATGTGTTTTCTACAGGCTTTTGTTTCACATGAAAATAGTAAATATGTATAGATGATAACAGTATGTAAAGAAACCGGCTGTTTAAAAAGAAAGTTCTTAGATCCAGCAAGCTGGAAAAAGTTGATGTGGTCTGTGGCAGAAAAGGGGTTTAGGAGCCAGGTGTGGTGCAGGACGTGTCTGATGAACTCCTGTCTGAGCGCCGGTGCTGAGGGGTGCTCCTGTCTCCGTGACGGAGCTCGGAGCTCGGTGCCAGCTCAGGAGCGGGGACAGCACAGCCCAGCGTCCCCCCGGGCTGGCCGTGCCCGAGCCCGCCCCGATGGCAGGTGGCGATGGGCAGCCACCCCTCGGGCTGGGCGGGGATGGGCAGCCACCCCCCGGGCTGGCCGTGCCCGTCCCGATGGCAGGTGGGGATGGGGATGGGCAGCCACCCCTCGGGCTGGCCGTGCCCGAGCCCGTCCCGATGGCAGGTGAAGATGGGCAGCCACCCCTCGGGCTGGCCGTGCCCGAACCCGTCCCGATGGCAGGTGGGGATGGGGATGGACAGCCACCCCCCGGGCTGGCCGTGCCCGAGCCCGCCCCGATGGCAGGTGGGGATGGACAGCCACCCCCCGGGCTGGCCGTGCCCGAACCCCTCCCGATGGCAGGCGGGGATGGGGATGGGCAGCCACCCCTCGGGGAGATGCTGCTGCACGGTGCCAGGCTCAGCTCCAGGCTGCCTCTCCCCAGATTCTTTTCCCTATTCCTCCTGTGTCTCCTGTTAGAGGAGCTGGGAGTTCATCGCGGCTGGGGATTGGTATGCCTCGAGCCAAACAACTGTCTTTTTTCCCTGCAAGTGGTGTGAGATGTTTCAAAAGAAAGGTTAAAACCTTCCCTCGGGAAAGCGTTTGAAGACCTGGGCCCTACTGTGGTTAAAAATATTGCTAATGGGGAGCCCAATGAAAGCTGTCACCTCCAATTAACATCTTCATTTCCAGGTAAAAAGAACTGAACATGCATGACCTGAAAGTCAGAACCAAAGTTAATAGGGGCTTTGTTTCCCAACCCCCCTGTCTTTTTCCTTTGGCTGCAGGGTCCTTACTTAAAAATCAACCCTCTGTCCTTGCCAGTGTCTTCTGTTTCACAGTAATCAAATAAAATTCAGAAAACAACAGGAGTTTTCACCTCCTTAATGAACTTCGAGTGGATCTGGCTTGATGAAAGATGGGCCACGCCCTTTCTCTCGGCATGGACGGTTCCAGACTCTGCATGGCCTGGAGCAGCTCCAGCTCTCCAGGCTGAACTTCTTTATTTTTCTGTTCTCCTTGTCCCATAACCCCTCACTCCCTTGTTATCTTGAATTTCTCCCTTCTGACTCGCTCTGTGCTGCAGGCAGGGGGAAACCTGGCAGCAGCAGGACTCTCTGACACCTCTCCTGCACATCACTTGCAAGTGACTGATTCTTCAGGGTCTTTTTATGAGACTGATTTTCTTAAGGGTTGAACATCTTCTTTTGTAACGCATGAAAGCTGGGGCAAGTGTGAGCAGTGTGTGATGTAGCCTGGGAGTTAACCAAAACAGTCTTTACCCTCCTGTACCCTATTTCTCAGCTGTAGAATCAGCACTGCCCCCAGCCCTGGCATGGCAGTGGGGAGAGACGGGCCTGCCTGCACCTCTGACCCTTTGATTGCTTTTATTCCTACTTTGATTATTTCCTGAGATGTGCTGTTGGATGTTGTGATACAGGAGATGGATGTCGCAGCTTCTGGGCATGCTGGTGCTGCCCTGGCACAGCCTGGTGAGGATTTTCCTCCGCAGTGATTATCTTGACTGCTCCGATGCCTGGCTGGGCTGGGCTGGGCTGTCCTTTCCTCTATTAATTCGGTTAAGATTTTTTTCTCCCATAAACGACTGGGAGAACAAGGGCTGCACAGCTGAATCATGAGCTTTTCTTGTGCATTTCCCTTGGACTTAATTGCCTGAGTAGTGGCTCAGCTCCTGCCCTCAGGCCAGGATGCTGCAGAGTGGTTCCCTTTGACAGAGAACAAAAATATCTCGGGACCAAAAAACATGCTTTGAGCAGCTCAGAGAGTACATTACAGTCTGGCTGCAACAGTGAGGCCCATCACGAAAAAACCCCCAAGCCACAAACCACTCTGATAAATGACGTTGCCCATCTGTGCAGTGGGGTTAGTGTTAAATCCCGCAGCTTTAGCACATCCCGAATGTCCACAGCAGTGAGAGACGGAGCAGTGGGGCACAGGGAAGGGAAGCAGGATCTGGCCCCGTGCTGTGTGGATCCCAGTGGATGTTGGCTTAACTGAGATGTTCCTGCTGTTCTGCAGGAGGGCTTTCCCATCCCTCCTCATGCAATCTGCTCCCTGCTGCTGCTGGAGGATGAGCGGGACAGTGGGAACAAGCCTGCTGGGAAATGCATCTCCTTCTGGGCAGCATGAAGGCTCGGCTGTGGCAGCCATCAAGAGGCATGAGTCAAGATGGATTTATACACCCTGGAGGCTGCTGGTGTGTAATTGCACCTGAACTAATTGCAAAAGCTCAGTGAAACTTCCAGCAGCACCAGTTCCCCTCGGACAGGCTCATAGCTGCTGGGGGACCCTGGGATGAGGCTGGCTCAGCACAGGAGCTGTCTCATGCCAGGGCCCATTGTGCTTTTGATTGTTCCCTTTTGGTACCCCAGAAGTCTCCTCCCCTTCTGTGGCCAAGGTTTTCCAGGCTTCCTGCGAAAACTGCCTTGGTGGGGAGAGCTGGCTGTGGGCCAGTACCCCTGTCTCCCTGTTTGTCAAGGCTCTGCAGCACGGCCACCTAAAAAGGGTGGTTATGTTCTTCATTAACCACTTTTGCTTTGCTGGGGCTCGGTAACTTGGCTGGAAACTTTCATTCCTGGGTGCAAATTGCCAGAGCTGCCACTGATCAGAGGTAAAGCGCAGATCTGATGGGAACGCAATTCCCGCTGCGGTCCCTGCTCGGAGAGCTGGTCAGCCTGGAAGGACACAGAGCCGAAGCGCAGGTGACGTGAGAGAGAAAGGATCCACAGCTGGCAGCGTGCATGGAGAGCCTGGAGCTGGTCAGGGAGGACAGGGCTGTTCTGGGCTGATGTAAAGAGCTGATGCTGCTCAGCAATCCTGGCTGCTGTCCCCAAGCGGGGTCCTGGGCACCGCGCTCCTGCTGCGCTGGCAAAATGTAGCTGTGTTTGGGAATCTACCAACGAAGTCTAGTCCAGCTCTCAGGGTTACCATGGCAACTAGATATTTGCTCATTTGTATTTCTTGAAAATTATACTGGGCTGCTGATTGCCTCATTTGTGAAGCTCTTTGTCAGGATGCCAACAAATCCCTGTTTGTCAAGAGCTGTGAGGGAGCGAGCGGTGCCGTTATTGAGCAGATTTCTGAATGGGAGCTCTGCTGGAGTGTAGGTGTGTTATGACAGCATCCCTCCCACAGACACCCAGGAACATACCCCTGGCCTAGGAAGAGGGTGCTTGCTCTGCTCATCCCCTCTGACATCCATTTGTGCTTGTGCTGTTGCTTGGGTTAACATAAAATCCGAGTGACTTGTCATGGGAGACCACACTCAGGATGGGACAGGGGAAGGCTTGACAGGAAGCTGTCTTGCATGGAAAGGACTCAAATAAAATATCCTTCTCTGGCTGTTCTTGAGAATCAGCCACAGAGTAGGAGGGCAAGAGGTTTAACTTGAAAGTACTTTGAGGAGTTGCTGTGTCCCCGTGTGTTCAAGGGAGGAGGTGAGAGCCACACGAGTGGAGGGGCCCCAGGAGCAGCACCCAGAAGCTGAGATGGGATGGCTGTGATCCTGCTCACAGGGGAACAACCACCATCCTCTGTTTCCAGAGTGTACGGACACTTTGAGGCTTGGAAAAGTGCCAGCTCAGATTAAATGCTTACTGGGTTTTGGTATTGCAAAGCTGGCACTCACTGTGGAGCACTAGGAAAGGACAATGCTGCAAGGCTGGCTGGAACTTTCAGAGGTGGCTGTAAAAGAGGATAGGGCAGGCTTCTCTTTTTATCCTGAAGAAAAAATTAATTTGATTTGGATTCTGTTTAGACTCTATGGCCCGGGGTTCTTGAAAGTCAATTGACCCACAACCCAGCAGCTGTTTAAGAGCTCAGCATTCCTTGTCAAGTATTTGCTTAGCGGCAGAAAGCCACTTGCCATGAGCTCCTCTTTTGTCTTGTTGAGATAATTAAATTAGGACGCAGAACGTTGTGGCAGGTCTGTAGAGAGGAGTTTTATGCAGCTTGTCTACATGAGGGTGTAACACCTTCATGGGGTCCCACTCTGCCCAGCAGTGCTGGCACAGGTGCCTGTGTGGAGCACGGGGGCTGCTGGACCTCATCCCCATCACGGCCAGCTGCCTCTGCCCTCCCACCACCAGCACGGGCTGCACTCAGCAGCCACTGAACGTGAAGATCCCAGGCAGAGGGAGAGGAAGGAAACAGCGGAGGTATGGGTTAAAGCAATTAAATGTGGCATTTTATCAGCGTGGAGGGCAACTACTTACAGGAAAGGGCCGTGGCCTTTATTAATCTCCAAAGCATTGTATGAAGTCATGGTCCCAAGTAAATACTGAATGCAAATGATGAATGTAATAATCCAGTATGGATAGCTGCCCTGGACTTAGATGGGTTGTGAAAGTGATTATCATATGGTAATAGCAGTCAGATTAACAGCTCTAATGAAATCTTAAATGCCAACTTTGAAACCTGCCCGTTTTTCTTCATCGACTCCATCAAGGGGTCAGCGGGAGCTGGCTGGGGGCTGCGTGTCCCTTTGCACATGATCCCCCTGATCCCCCATGTGCCCCTGCCCAGCTGGGATTTCAGCGTTAGGGCCCCACATCCACACAGGTGAGGCAGAGCAGCTCCTGCCCTGGCAGTAACACAGCTTGGGCACTGAAAATCCTTGCTCAGTTTTGATGGTTTTGGGTGTATTCTGCATCTACAGCAATTTCACCCTTCATTGCACATTGCCCTTGGGTGCTCCCTGCTGCAGGGATGACTGCCGAGGGAAAAGCCATTGGGCTCCCAAAGCATCCTGGTGCTGGTGGCTTTGGTCTCTTTAACCCTGGGTACCCCCAGGACGTGACTTTTGGGAAAGGGCTGATGAATTTTTGGGGAAGGACTAGAGAGTTTGTGGCTTTGGGTGGAGTGGGATGAGGTGATAATGAAGGGTGCTGCAGTTCTTGCACTCCTGATTTTAGGAAACAGCCATACGAGACACAAAATGCCAGTCAGGGTGGGATTTTTAGCCTCAAAATGCCAGTGCAGGCTCTCACTGCTCATGTTGTCTGGCAGCTGCAGCCACCACATTTTCTCTCCCATTACTTTCTCTATTTTTCTGGTTTAAACTGGGCAAACCCAAAAAAAGCTGCTGTTTTATTTGGAGAGTTCAGTGCAGTGAATGACCCATTTTTCTTCTTGGATGAGTCACGGATCCTCCTTTGAAAGATCTCATTATTAATATGCCATTTGGGGGATATGTCTGAATTTTCCAGCAGTGGCAGCAGCCTTGTCTGTGCTCACCAAGGAGCCCTCACAATGAATGGCATATGCCAAATGGCTTCATGCAACAGATTTAGTGTCTATGTACTTTTAGAGGATATTGCTTTCATGCTTAACATTTTTTCCATATTAGAAATGTGTTGAAATTCTTCTCATAAGCAGGAGATGGGGATCCCTTCCTAGATGGTGTTTCTCACACAGGAGAAGCAGAAGAGGAGAAGGGAGGTATTTTTAGATGTGCAGAATGGTCATGGAGTGGGGCTGCAGCTCAGGGAGAGCGACCATCCCCCCTGCATCTGGGCTGTACCCCAAGCCCTGCTCTTTGCCTCTTGCACAGACCTCATTAAACTGTTGGCAAAATGAACCCTTGTGACAGATGCCCCCCCATAAGGGGAAATGCAGAGTCCAACAAGCAGAGAACAGTGTCAAGTTATTCTAGGAAGAGGCCAAATGAACCATTTGGGCTGTCTGAACGCCACCTCAGATGGAGGCAATATGCCCTTTTAAAAATAATATCTTTATTTATGAGCTGAGATATATTTTCCATAATATTTGTGGAGCTCTTGCCTCCAAAACACCACACAAAGTGTGACTTTACACACCCCCTTCCTAGTCTGTCGGGTAGTATGGTAATGCAAGGGTACCAATGCAAGTTGACAGAGGATAACATTCCTCCCATTTTCAATTTGTTGGTTTTTCCCTAAACTGCACTTTCAAAATTTGACTTCTCTGGAGCATCTTGCCAACACTCAATCTCCAGCAAACCTAGTGGAAACACTTAATCATGGAATCATAGAGTGATTTGGGTTGGAAGGGACCTTAAATACCACCTTGTTGCAGCCCCTCTGCCACGGGCAGGGACACCTTCCACTAGACCAGGCTGCTTTGAGCCCCATCCAGCCCCACCTTGTTGTCTCTTCCTCCCACCCTGTGCAGAATAACCAGCATCGAGGTCTCCCATGGACATTTCTTCTGCAGATGAGTCCAATTACATGATTTTGAAGTTCTAAGGACGTATTTGGTGAGATTTACATTAAAACCTAATTTCAGGCTGATTGTATACCGCAGGAAGTTGTGGTGCATATCGCCTCGTTAGCCTGATTAGCTGGCTGAGCTGAACGATGAGCGCTTCATGCTCTGCTGAGAATAGCTGAGAGAAACAGAGTGCAGTAGTCAATAAGGTTTTTGGCAGCATGGAGATTTTGTGACTAGCCAGGTTCTGGGAAGGGGCTGTTTGTGCAGCTCAGCTCTGCTGGGAGACTGAGACATCCTCCTGTTCCATTAGTTTCACACACTGAGCTTTGCCTTTTTTTTCCCCAGTCCCTTGCTTATTGTGTTTTTGCTGAAAAAACCAGACCTTTGTTGATTCTGGAGTTGGGCTTGTGCAATGGGGAGAGCCTGGCCGTGTTTCAGCCCTCCCTGTCTTCCAAGGGGAGCACTTGGGTGTGCAGAGATTTGATGCATGCGGGGTTGTACATGGGAGCTGAGGCCACACAAATTATTTCAACCTGTATCTTAGCCACCCACTTTAGAGGCTTTTTAATTATAAATGGAGGCAGTACACGTGTGCCTGTCTGCCCCGAGACTCTCAGTGTGTGCTCAGAGCACCCCTGATTTAGTGGACCAATGCTGATTTAGTGATGGTGCTTGCTTGGGCTCCCCGAAATGGCGTGTGCGTTGTGGACTCTGACCCAGGTCCTGATTTGGGGGAGCTGTGGGATGGCAGTGTTACCCCTGAGATGTGCAAGGGGTTTTAACGAAGTGGGTGGGAAGGGAGGCAGGCACAGAGACCCGAGGAGTGGGGCAGTTGGCACCTTCTTGGGGGCAAGCTGCAGTCTGCTGAGGACCCATCCTGGCCATGTCCCACCTCAGCCCTCCACCACTCAGGCAGCTCAAGCACCAGCTTTCCGGGGCAGCTCATGCTGGCCACTGGCCTCTTCTGTCCCCTCCAGCGTGGTGAAGGTCTGCCATGAGCTTGGCTGTCCTAGGAGCCAAGGCAGAGGCAATCCCCTGTGCAGCTTCATCAGAGAGAAAATTGTGCTGGATTTGATTAAGAGGTGGGATAGAGAGGGAGAAATAAATCAGCCTCTATGGCATTCACCACCCTGGGAAAGCCAGCGCTGGCAGTTTGCATCTCTGGTGCCTCCTGGAGTGCCCAGCAGAGCTGGACAGCAGTTTTACATCGCAGGTGTCAGGGATGGGGTTTTGGCCTGATAGATCTGAAATCCCATCTGGCTGCTCTCTGCCCGGCAGTTTCTGCAGGCCCTGGAGAGCCGTGTGGGGCGGGGGCTCCGCTGGCACAAGCCTGAGCCTCATTCTCGGGAAGGCTGTGGCTAGTCTAGGCTGTTGTATTACAAGCTATCATCATGCAGACACTGCAGCACATCTCCACTGCATCCCTGGCAATCTGTGACATCAGTGTGATTTCCTCTGCCCTCTTTTGGAATGCGGTTTTGAGCAATCAGCGTCTGATTCAGCGATAAGAATGCTAATTACATGGCACAGCCACAGGGTTAAATTGGTTTCAGCCATCACGGAGGACTTACTGAACATTTGTACTCCTGGGCAGTTGTTGTGATTTTCTTTAAATGATTTAGTCCTGAATCCAGAGTGGTTCCATTTAGACAGAATTTGCCCCAGCTTGTGTTGATGTTGCAGTAGAGCTCACAGTGGTGGTGCTGAGCTGGAGCCCAGAGTGTTGCATATGCAGCCCTGAAAGAAGTTACTAAAATGTGTAGCAATGGTAAATCATTCCTGAATTGCTTAAAAAAAAAGGAAAAAAGAAAAAAAAAAAGGAGGAGAAGGCGGCAGACACAATGATATATTGATAATTCATCTATCCCTGCCTGTGACCTGTGGCAGGCTCTCATTTCTAGTGTGCTGGAATGAAGCCAGAACACCACCATTAATGGCAGTGGAATTGCTTCTAGATTTATGTCTTTACAGTCTGTAGTTTGGGCTAAATCACCTTTGGTATTTCAGGAGGTGAGACCATTCAGGACAAGAGAAGGAGCCACATAAATACTTCTGGCGAGGTGGAATATGATCCCTCTCAATTTACCAAAGGATGCGTGGTTTCCTGTGGGTATCTTCTGGCTTGCATTCCCCATCAGAAAGTCGAGCAGCCTGGGTGTGAGCAGTGCAGCTCACACAGGTGAGACAGTGGGAGGGGATGCTGGGATGTAGCACAGCCACGCTGCTTTCCTGGGCTTCACGTGTCTCCTCCAGGCACAGAGGGATGCAGGAGCCGATCTGCAGCCACGTGCCAACGCTGTTACCAGGCGAGCCTCTTGCCACGCTCCCTGGTTTGGCACTGCTGTGTCTCCCTCTTTGTATCCCAAGTTTCTGAAAATGCATTGCCATATGTTGTATGAGCTATAGGCCGTGGGGGATGAATCACGGCTCCCACTGCTGAAATCATCTCCCGCCAGGATCTTGTTGTTATTGATGATATACACCTATTTAGGGTGATGATGGGGTGGGCGGGCAGTGCCGTGGGATTGTGATCAGGCTGGGAAGGTAACCCCGAAGAGCTGGGTTGGACTCAGAGCATCTGGCACAGAGAGATTGCAGAGCCAGGGTTCCTCCCCTGCTGGGGGCTGTCCAGACCTGCCAGATGGGCCCCTGGGGCGCTGGAAATGCTCAGCCCTGGCTCGGACCTTAATGCACCGCAGATGAGATTATCCTAACGCAGGGCAGCTCCTGCTGAGCCGCTGTGCTCCGTCACCCATGGGCTTCTCTGTACCGAGTGGCTTCCTCTGGCTGCAGGCACCCCCCTCACCCAGGGCAGGGCACCGCTGCCACCCTGAGCAGCTGCTCTGCCACCTGAATTTACCTGCTGCTCTTCGCCCCTCTTAGTTCCTTCTGTTCTCGCAGGGATTATAAAGCACAGCCCTGCATTTGAAAGCAAACCTCAGGTTTTTCTATTTACGAAGTGCTGGGATTGAAGGCTGAGATCTGAGGCAGTGGCAGCAGCCTGCTGGGGTCCCACGGCAAGCGAGCCACGCCAGTGCACAGCAGGCTCCTGGGGATGCGCCCCAAAGAGCAAAGCCAGGAAAGAAATAGGGGTAGAGTAGGAGAAAAAAAACCAAAAAACAAGTGGAAGCAATCATTTGGTGGATTTATTATTTCGGGGAAGGCAAACACTGAGGCTGAGGTTTTTCTCCGAGTTTCTCTGGTCGAGCTCTGATGGTGCACTCAAACAAGAAGCTGGTGTGCACTGGGGGCACCGGCAGCTGCGCTGTGCGGGGGACAGGGGAAGGGACAGCCGCTCCAGATGCACGATTTGACAAAAGATGCTGTTAACTGGGGTTTTTTCTCCCCCAAACAACACTCAGGAGATGAAGAACAGGTNTACGGAGTGCTGGGATTGAAGGCTGAGATCTGAGGCAGTGGCAGCAGCCTGCTGGGGTCCCACGGCAAGCGAGCCACGCCAGTGCACAGCAGGCTCCTGGGGATGCGCCCCAAAGAGCAAAGCCAGGAAAGAAATAGGGGTAGAGTAGGAGAAAAAAAACCAAAAAACAAGTGGAAGCAATCAGTTGGTGGATTTATTATTTCGGGGAAGGCAAACACTGAGGCTGAGGTTTTTCTCCGAGTTTCTCTGGTCGAGCTCTGATGGTGCACCCAAACAAGAAGCTGGTGTGCACTGGGGGCACCGGCAGCTGCGCTGTGCGGGGGACCGGGGAAGGGACAGCCGTTCCAGATGCATGATTTGACAAAGGATGCTGCTAACTCGGGTTTTATTCTCCCCCAAACAACGCTCAGAAGATGAAGAACGGGTCACTGACCCGGCAAAAGCCTGCATGCCCAGCCCATCACCCGCTCGGGGCCGGAGGGGATGACCGGGCGAGGGCAAAGCGATTCCTGCCCTGTCCTCCGTGGGTGCCGCTGCTCGGCGGGGACCAGAGGCTGCCCCGGGGGCTGCACAAGCGGCGGCTCTGTCCCTGCCCCACGCGGCCACCGCTGCGGCCCCGCGACCGCCGGGCGGGCAGCAGCGCGTCCCTCCGCCGCGCCTC
>VZTG01002323.1:1830175-1857244 GCA_013397845.1 Melanocharis versteri | reverse complement strand
CACGGCTCCGGCCGCGGGGAGCGCAGCACGGGGCACGGCTCCGGCCGCGGGGAGCGCAGCACGGGGCACGGCTCCGGCCGCGGGGCACGGGACACGGGGCACGGCTCCGGCCGCGCATCCGTGGGAGCGTGCTGCCATCTCTTGGCTGTGCGAGCCGGGAGGCACGGCCGCCTCACCGCGGCTCCCGTGCAACCACACTGCCGGGGAAAACGTCCCTGAGGCGCTACTCTTCCGTTCTGTGTGTTTTCACCGCTGTTCCCTTCACCCTGTGGAGTGACCCTGGGTGCCCGGGGAGAGCCCTCAGCACTGCCTGAGGTGTCACCGTGGTGGCACCTGACAGCCCGAGCTGAGCATCCGCACTGTGTAGTGGGACCCCAGCAGCCCTTTCTTCCGAACAACATGCTCAAGTGGCTGGTTTTGCAGTGTTTTAACCCAACGAAGATAAAGATTTTCTGTAAATTTGAAAATTATTTATTGAAAGTAATGGAAAGTCTCAGGACCACCTGTTTGCTTCAGAGCCATGCTACAATATCCAGAGCCACGTAATGAGCCCTTTCCTGGGCTTAAAAATGGAGCTTACAAGCAGCAAACAAGTAAGCATTCTATTTTATATACAGTGTTTAGTCTGTGTGTGTGGCCCAGGATTGAATGGCAACTACTACCACCGAGCACAACAGGTTTCAGAAACGAACTTCAGAAAACAGAATATCTGATCCCTCTCTGGCGAGCCCCATCCAGAGCTAAGCATGACTCAATCCATCCATCCATCCATCCCCACAAAATCTACCAGTGTGATTTCTTTCGGAACAAACAGATTATGCTCTGACAGCTCCAGGGTACCAGCAGCTGTAGAGGTTATTTGTTGGAATGACAGCCCTTCTTTTTTCATTTGTGTGAGACCATATAGCTCATCTGTGGTCCTTTGAAAAGGAAAAGAGAAAATGGAAATTATTGGAAAAATATAAGTGAGTAGTTGTGGCTGCTGAGGCTGGATGTAGGAAATGCAACCTGACAGCTCACTTCCCACGCCAGGCTGGAGCCGAGCTGCCACCCACACTGCAGTGGCATGTTCTGAACCCCCCTGGAGCTGGTTTGTGCTGTGTGATCCCTTCTCCAGATGGGAAGCACCCACCACTGGCACTTGGTTCAGCTCCACCAGTGGTTTGGCTGCAGCTGCAGCAGGGCTGAAATACCTCCCAGGGGCTCACCCTGAGTGAAACTCTCTTTTGGGGTGAATGCTCTTGGGAGAACAGCCCAGTGACAGTAATCCTGACCAGCTATTGTGAGCATGTGCTCTACAGGTTGCTCCTATCCTTCCCATGGCAATAAAACCAATGTTTGAGCAGCCATAACAGAAAAAAAAAAAAATTGCCTGGGGAGATTAGCAAGTCAAAGTGTGCCAGGTATTTTGTTGATGCAGATGTGATCCATTTGTATGTGATGTCTCTGGCAGTGATGTAAGCTTTTCCCAAGTATAAGGCTCTCAATAAATCACTTTTCCAGTGTTGAAAAATAAATTTCAATGATGCTGCACTGAAAGGAGGTGGGGGGGAGCATGGGATGGTGACCTGCTCTGAGCTAATAGCCCATTGCTGAGAATAAGAATGTTAAATTGGTGCAATTCAGGCTGTTTTTCTTGCCTCTGCCCAAATCAACAGCAGTGAGTCATCACGGCAGACAGCATCAGCTGCCGCGGTGCTCGCAGCGCCTCAGAGTGCAGGCTGCTGAAACCTGGTGCTTTCCTCTGCTGCTGACAGGAGCGGGACTGATCCCGGCCACCCGCAGCACCACAACGATGATGGAAACATGCTTTCAGAAGCCAGACACCCTACGTTTTGTTTTCAATACCAAAAGAAGCAGTGCCCTGCTCCTGTGCTGGGATGGGAGACTGTGGAAATTGGGCAGAGCACATCTGAGTGGACGCTGAGGAAGAGGAGCCATGGGATGGGTGGCCCAGCACTCCTGCCTGGCCAATCCCAGAGGCAGCCCTTGGGGGTCTGAGTGCTGTGGAACTGTTGTGATAGTGATACCAGAGCTCTGCAAGAGGAAGCAAAGCAAAGGTCTGCTTTGAGCCAGCCCTGTGCCACCTGCGCTCTGGCCACCCCTGTGCCACCACGGCGCTGCCAGAGCATCCCTGTGCATGCAAAGCCAGTGTTGCACCTGCCTGCCCCAGCTCGGTGAGGACGCACGTGGAGCAGGGTCAGGCCCAGCTGAGCTGTGCCAGCGCCCTTTCGGCCACGCAGCTGAGTGCCTGTCTCACAGAGACCAGGAAACCGGGAGAGGAAAGGGGAGTCTGGCACTGTGGTGTCCTGGCCCACACGAATTCAAGATACCTCCTGGCATGTCTCCAGATCCATGCAGGAATACCCTGCAAGCACTTTCGCAGAGCTGGTCAAGGCTGGTGCGGTCATACCCCTCCCTCGTCTGGTGGAGTCCCCATCCACACAGATATTGTAAGGACACGCAGATGTGGCACTTAGGGACAGGGTTCAGTGGTGGACTTGGCAGTGCCGGGTTAGCAGTTGGATTAAAGTCTTAAAGGTCTTTTCCAACCTAAATTATCCTATGATTCCATGATGAGTGCCCGGGGCTCACCACGGCCCTGCAGATAGGAGGTACCACCCCTGCCCGCCCCAAACCCTCCTGGCAGGAGGAGCAGCACAGTGCTTGGCAGGACAGAGCGGGCATCCTGGGGCAGTGCCAGGGCTGCAGGCACTGCACGAGCCCTCTCTCCCGTGCCTGAACACACACATGTGGCCAGTGACTGGGGAATACCTGGACTTGTCCAGGAAAGCTGCAGGACGTAGATGTCACAGGGCAGCTTTTGCTGAGCAGCCTGATATGATTTGGAGATGGAGCAGAAAAGCCTCGGTACTTGTCATTGCCCAGGCTTGACCAGCACAGCTCAGGAAAAGGTCAGTCCGTGGCTGGAGCTGACCCACTGTCCTTGCAGGCACAGTTACAGCCCCTAACACCAGCGAAAATGGAAAATGACGAGACATGCTGGCAGGACCTGGGAAGACCGAGTTCAGTTTGCTACACAGGGAAATATTTCAGTAGCTTTTCAAGGGCAGTAGAGATGCCCTTTTGCCCTGAAAATCCTCGTCACCACAGATCCTCCGCCTCTTGCTTTGGGATGGAAATGCGGATGAAGTTAAAGGAGTAGAGCTGAAAGCTGCTGCCTCCGCCCAGCCTGGGCTGCTCCTACACACAGAGCCACGGGGTGGGGAGAGAGTGAGCCTGCATAATCACTGCTATCAGCACGTCAGCCTGACCGACCGCTCTCCGGAGGCGCTCTCCCTTGAACACCAACCTCGCAGATATCAATCAACCAGCAGGCAGATTAGATTAATTGGATTTCTGCATCTAAAGCTGATGCTGATGTCCGCTGATTGGAAACCACTCCAGAGCACAGGCAGTTAAACAGGAAGGTGTTTCCCGTTTGTTTCTCAAAGGAGATAAGGGTACACAATAAGAGGCGGCAGAGGAGACTAAGCAGCTGAATTAAGAAAGAGTTTGGTATGCTTCTGGTCTGAGGGTTACAACAGCCTCAGGAATTTGCTAATTAGCTGTGTCAGATCATTATCTTGCCAGCCAGTGAGTGAAAAAGTAATTCAGTTTAAGCACACTTTTTTTTTTTTCCCTTCTGCTTGGAAGCATACCTGGCACTTCTGCATCTCCAGGTGCTGTTGTGATGCTGCCCAGGTTGCAGGTCATGGATCCCCCGGGCTCCGTGGGACACGGGGACACAACCACCCCCAGCCCCTGGGGTGACTCTGCCTGCAGCCTTGCTTCTTGCTGCTGCAGGAAAGCAAAGGAGGAGAAAACGTCAGGGTTTGGGGTTGGTTGGTTGGTTGGGTTTTTTATGGTTTGGGAGGTTTTTTTTGGGAGGGGAGGGGTTGGGGGTTTTTCTGTTTGTTTCGTTGGTTTTTTGTTGTTGTTTTGGTTTTTTGGTGGGTTTTCTGTTGTTTTTTGCATCCAATAGGCCCCTGAATTACATCTCAAGATGGGGCCCTTTAGAAAGGAATTCTGTCTTTAGCTGCTTTCAGTCATAAAGGGCCATACGTTTTGGATAATACTGAATTAATTTAAGAATACATCTTTGGTTTTCTGAAGGGGAAACTGTGATAGATTGAGACCACAACTCCCAGTCTGTCTCTTTAGGTCTGGCAAGGGGATGCCCAAAGGAGGCTGTGACCCCATGGGAAGCCCAGGCTGGAGCAGGCTCCTGGCAGGACCTGTGGAGAGAGGAGCCCAGGCTGGAGCAGGTTTACTGGCAGGACCTGTGGAGAGAGGAGCTCAGGCTGGAGCAGGCTCCTGGCAGGACTTGTGACCTCATAGGGAACCCACACTGGAGCAGGCAGTTCCTGAAGGACTGCAGCCTGTGGGGGACTCATGCTGTAGCAGTTCCTGGAGGACTGCAGCCTGTGAGGGACTCGTGCTGTAGCAGTTCCTGAAGGACTGCAGCCTGTGAGGGACTCATGCTGTAGCAGTTCCTGAAGGACTGCAGCCATGGGAAAGACTCACATTGGAGAAGTTCATGGGAACTATCTCCTGTGCGAGGGACCTCCTACTGGAGCAAGGAAGGGGCGTGAAGAGTCCTCCCCACGATGAAGAAGGAGGAGGAGGAGGAGGTCCAGGCACCACAGCAGAGGTTCCTCCACGTGCTGTGGAGCATGGTGAGACATGCAACCCTGCAACCCAGGGACCCACGGTGGAAACCATCCCAGACAGGACTACAGCAGGAACCCCCCGCTGCAGCCAGGCTGGGAACA
Source organism: Melanocharis versteri (assembly GCA_013397845.1). NCBI lineage: Eukaryota > Metazoa > Chordata > Aves > Passeriformes > Melanocharitidae > Melanocharis > Melanocharis versteri. The sequence continues at coordinate 1,852,469 of VZTG01002323.1, read as the reverse complement.
AGAGGGGGAATTCAGTGCCGTGTCAAACCCCACAGCCCGGCCTGGAGGGACTGGGGTAGACAGCCTGCCCTGCTCTCCCCTAACGCACAGCATGGGGAGTTCTCAGCTGAAGAAGCTGAAACAATTTTTGAATACATTCCAAAACTAATTTAATATACGATGTCTGCTGGGACTGGGTGAGTCAGAGCACTGTGATGGGACTCTGAATGTGCTGCAATTTATTTGTACTGAAGTTTAAATAAGATTGATGGAGCCGTAAAGCCATTATTGAGGAGGCTTCATGGTGGAGCCGAGAGGGAAAATTAAGCATAGCAGCAGGCTCTTGATTCTGTAACATCCTCCCACCTCGCTATGGGGTTGTGATGGTGGTAGGTCTTTTTGTCGGCTGGGTTTGGGTCCTCAGAGAGTTGTGGGTGGCTGTAGGCTGGTGTGGATGCCTGGGACTTGTGAGAATCACCAGAGCCCTGCAAGATTTCCCAGGAGATGAGGGGTGGCTTGTAGAGCTGTATCTAGTAGAGTCATGGAATAGTTAGGGATGGAAGGGATCTCTGGAGATCATCCAGTCCAATCCCCCTGTCAAGGCAGGGTCACCTGGAGCAGGTCACACAGGAATGCATCCAGATCGGTTTTGAAGGTCTCCGTAGAGGGAGACTCCACAACCTCCCTGGGCAGCCTGATCTGGTGCTCTGCCATCCTCAATGTAAAGAAGTTCTTCCTTGTGTTGAGGTGAAACTTCTTGTGTTTTAGTTTATGGCCACTGCTCCTTGTCCTGTCGCTGGGCACCACTGAAGAATCTGACACCATCCTCTTGGTGCCTGCCTTTGAGATATTTATATACATTAAGTTAAAGGTCAGTCTGGATTTTCTGGTTTGAGATGAGATTTTGTCAGAAGCTGGCCTTAAGGAAGGAGGCTTGCAGACCTGGTGAAGTCTGAGGCCAGCACAATGGGGATAATTTCTCAGTGGTTGCAGTGCCTTCACCCTGCAATGAACCCCACCAGCAAACACAACCAGGCTGGAAGTTGTAGACTGCCCATCTGCCACCAATGCTTTTGGAAGCAGAGCAAAAGAAATTGAATGGATGGTATAATAAAACTAGAAAGGAGTATTGGCTTTGGTTTGCTTTTCAAAGATTAAGAAGCTCTTTCAAGTGTCTTCATTTATCACCTAGATATAGACCAGCACAGACAGATACATTTATGGTGCAAGATATCTCTAAAGGTCTTTCTTTATACTTCACAGCTGTGAGGTATCAAACCCTCAGCTTTTTTGTGATGATTCATTCAGAGTAAGAGCAGCAGCAAATATCTGTGGAGCTGTGGCAGTCTGCAACCACAGGCTGGGCATCCGAGGGTCCCAGGCAGATCCTCTTTCCCAGGAAGTGCTCAGTGTGCTTGAGTGGCAGGGATGGCCCAGGGAGGGTCAAAACAAGCCTGCTGAAAAATGTTTACAGACCTCCTGTTTTGGCTGAACCCTCTCCGTTTGGGTTTGTAAAAAAGTTTAGTGGCAGCTGCTGCCTTGAGGTTTCCAATGCTGCATGTGTGTGGCTGACACGTATGGTATTTCCCACTTGGAAATCTCTTTCCAAACATGCTGAAACCTCAGCTTCAGGGCAAGAACAAGAAAGACCTGGGATGCACCAGGATTTCCAGCTGGGATATTTCTATTATTACTGGATAACAAGTGCTGAAGCAGAAAGCTTCTGGATAATTCAGAGTCTGCAACTGTGTGTATGTGAGTCACCAGTATGTTGACACGTATTCATTTTAGTAAAATCTGGTGTTTGTTTCACTAGTAGTGTTGATGTACAAAAGGCATTGAAATTAACTGCTGCATGTTAAAGATCAGTTAGGTTTTACTCCCACTGAAAATGACGTTGGTATTTGGAAGACGTGCACCCACATCCCCCTTATGCTCATGGGGGAATTTATGGCCCAGCTGCAGAGAGGCCATTTTCTCTGCAATAAACATCGAAATTTGGTTTCTAGCTCTGCTCTTTCTCCATTTAAATATGTTTTTGTGTGCAGGGAGGAAGGTCCTGGAAAGAGCAAACAGGTCAGTGCCAGCTGGGAGCCACCTGCTGCTTGCCAGGCCTTGCTGCCTTCTCCTGGGGCTTCTTTTGGGTGACCAAAGGAGCTGATCCACATCATGTGTGCTGGCTGCAGGTGGAAATATCACCTGCCATAAGAGCTGCACCCTGGGGTCATAACAGCAACTTAAGGGGAGAAGAAGAAACACCGTTGCAGGTACCTCCAGGGGAAGTGATGTGGGATCACCTTGCAAGGCTGGCGCCTAGGGCTTTGTACTGCTTTTTTAGAAAAAGGCATGAGGCAGGAGAATGTGAGGTGAAGGTACTTGCCTGGATTACCAAGAACACTGAGTTAAGCATGTCCCAGTTCCCAGGGGCATCCCTGTATGGGGGTCACCGGGCCCTGCTTATTCCGGTGTGCTCCATTGCTGGTTTGAAGCAGGGGGCTCTTGCTGCTGATTTTGTACTCAAGCAACTTTGGATATAACTTCCTCAGGATCTTGGGCCACTGCTTTAAAAGAAAGTGGTATTTCAAGGAGTTAAACACATCTCTCGGATGCATTATTCAAAGTAATCCTTAAATGTGGGGTAGCACCTGCCTGGACTTTCCAGTTCCTGCAGCTGGTGTTGCAAGGAGGTGAAAGAGGCTGTTGCCCAATGCCTGTGACTAACCAACCCTTCCTGCCCACAGATCCTGACAGGAGCACACTGCCTCCATCCCACTTCAGCCCTGCTGGAACCCGGGGTGCCCAGCATGGCACTCTGAGCAGATCTGGGCCAAAATATCCCTGGGGAAAGGGAGTTGGGGGGTTCTTCTCACCCTGATCATTTCCCTGATGTGATTAAGGATGCTGGAGAGGGGCTGCAGTCATGGAGGAAGGGTGTGCTCAAGAAATACCTTGCTGCCGAAAGAGAGGCAAGGTGGACAAAGGGGGTGATTCTTGCACTGGATCAGTTCTCTAGAGTGGTTTTGCACTGTGCCTCCCCAAAAAAGGTGTAGTGGCCCAATTTGGGCAGGACTGAGCTGGTGGAGAGAATGCTCTCCCCTTGAGATGAGGGCAAAGTGCTGGGGCCAAACAGGTAAAACACAGGGCTCCTTCCTGCCATTTCTCCCTCTTCCAGACCTAGAACTTCAAACACTGCTGCATAAAGTATATTGACACCTTTTCCTGTGTTTTAATTTATGTTCTCTGCCATCCCTGCATGAGGAGAGAGGCAAACTGTGTCCAGTACAGATGAGGTACAAAAGCGATTTCAGCTACTGGGAACAACAGACTGCAGAGACAGAGGGAGGTGCGTGCTCTGCCTCGTGTTTGTACTGTGTTTGTAGATGTCATTTGTCATTTCCAATGGTGTGCATGATTTTGTCAGTTTAATCGAATTGCTCCTTTTAACGCTAGATTTGCCCGGGGGCTTCTTTCCATTCCTTCCTCTGTTAGGTCCGGATCCAAGGTGGGCAGGGAAGAGCCCGGCTTCGGGCACGGGCTGGGGCTGGACACGGGGGAGCCGTGTGCCGGTCCGTGCCCCGGTGCCGGTCCCTGGGGAGGTCCGGAGGAGCTCTCGGCCATCCCTGGCGCTTGTGGCCGGTGGCACAGAGGGCACCAATAAGGAGCTTGACGTCGCCGGCCACGGCTGCTCGGCTGTCTCGCCTGCTGGGACTATTTTTAGCATTATCTCAAAAGTGCCTCCTCGCCGGCTTTAGTTGCTTAGCAGCCGCCGCTCCGGCGTGATGAGGATGGGAACGGGCCTGATTAATGCACGCGTGCGGAGGTTTCCTCGCGGGCTGCTCCCGTTCACCGCTGCCAGCCGTGCGGGGCGGGGACCTGTCCCCGGCGCTGGTGGCCCTGCGTGCCGCAGTGACAGCCCCCCGGGGGCTCTTGCGTCCCCTGTCCTGCCCTCACCCCTCTGGCCAGCAGACCCTTCCCTCTGGGTTTGCTCTGCTGGGGAACAGGCACCACAAAAGGGGCTTGGGCTCAAAACACGCTCCTGTGGAAATCCCGAGCCCACAGCCAAGGAAAGGCGGTGCACTGAACCTTGGCAGGATGCTTTGTTTACTCTTTGGTGAGCCATTTTATTTTCAGATGATCTGTTTTCTCTGACATAATGTAGAATTGCATGTGTCTAAAGCTGCCTACCAGGATTGCTGGTGTCTGAGAGGGGAATTATGTTTGTTGTAAAGTCAGTGATACCCTCAGTTAGAATTAGGGCTCTTGGAAGACAAAATGAGTTATTTTCTTGAATTCAAAACTCTGGTACTTAAACTATATCTGCTCAAATCAGATTGCTAGGCTACAGAAAAGTATGTAAATACATTAAGCTGAAGAAAGATTTCTTTTAAGTCTCCGTGCCCTGACAGGCTCCTTTTAAAGCAAGAAAATCCTGAAATGAGTTACTGCAGGTACAAATACAATACACACACAGGGCTTTTAGGGACTGGTTTCCAAAATGGCAGGAGCCCAAGCCAATGCACAGTTGTAAGCATGTCCCATAATCCGATAAACCTGAAAAATTAGGCTGCAGCTGTCTGTGCATTTTGGGGCATGTGGTATTCCTGTCTGCCCAAGACCCTCCAGGACATGCTGCAGCTCCTGTTCCTGCACTTGCATCCCCCCATCCTGTGTGACCAGACCTGTGTGGGAGGGTGTCCAAGCTGGAGAGTGGTGATGCACAGCCACAGCGCTTTGAGCACGGGCAAAGGAGGCTCTGGGAGGAGGACAACAGCAAGGCTGTGCAGGGAGGGCTGTTGGGGTGGGAAACTGTTTGATCTGGGCAGCTGAGGGAGGGAGTGGAGGTCTAGGAGCTCCTTGATAACCCACTGCCTGGTTATCAGGGAGGGATGTGTTCTTGCAAGGACAGATGCTATTTCAGGAGGATGCTGCTTGTGAGACAGAAGGTCTCTGTCAGGCACTGGGGCTGGAACACTGATGGCAGGAGAGGGTTTCTGCTGTGTGTCAGAAGCTGCCAGGAGGAGTCCAGCAGCATCCAAACCAGACACTGCATTTCTGCTCAAGGGAAATGATTGCTCAGTATCACACCTTGTTTAGTCTGGAGTAGGTTATGCTGCCGTGTTTTACACCCAGGATCCCATCTGGAGCATCTTCACACCCTTCCTAGGTGGGGATCAGAGCTGTGAGCACTATTGTCCAGCATGAAAGCCCTCTGTGCATACCTGTAGTCTTATTGATTTAGCATACAAGGCCAAAATCAAATATCAATTCAGCCTTATTTGCCAGCTTGGTCCCCAGAGCATGTGTTTTTAGAAAGCCATCCTACATTCTTTCTCTAAGTGAGAGTTATAGGCTGCCACTGCTGGTAAATGTCAGCCAAAAATTAAGTAGGGTGTGAGAATGGGGCAGTCATGCATTTCCTGCAGTTGATGGTGGCACCAAGGACCTTTCCAGTAGCTCGTGCTATTACCCAGCTTGCTGGAAAGCTGGCACAGAGCCCAAACAGTCTGAGGAAAAATCAAATCCAGTGCTACACAGGTAGTACACAAAGAGGTGTTTTGGTTTGGTTATGGTTGGCACTCTCCAGTAATCTTTAATCACTTTGAGATTAAATGGCAATATCTGAGCTACTGGAAACTCAGCATTTCAGGAAAATGGTTCCCTTAAAGCATGCTCAAGTGATGGATCTGTTCCCTCTCACTTTGTCCTCCCTAACTGATGTACAGGAAGGGATGTGGAGACAGTTACTAAGTTGTTTTTCCAAATAACCCTGGGAAAGATGGATCTGGCGGACAGCAGCACCGATGACTGGAGAGTCCTGTCCAAAGCAGTGAAACACGGGTGCATGTTTCTGCCATGGTCCCCAAATGACGATGGAGAATCCAGTGCTGCGGAGTCTGTGCTCCCAATCCTCTGCAATTCCAGCCTTGTTTTCAGTGTCTGGCATGTGTCCTGGCTGAATCAGCCCAGCGTGTGCCTGACTGTCTGCACAGGCATGCCCCGAGGTGGTACTGGAAAGGTAATTCCTTGCCCTTTTGCTCCTGTTTGTCGCATTAGTGCTTGTGCCCATATCAATTATTTTCAGACATTGCGCAATGCTCAAGCGTGCAGGTAAAGCCCCTCCCTCCGCCCCTGTGAGACAGTGAGAGAACAGGTTTGTGTGCTCTCCTTCAAAACAGCTAAAACCATGAACCTGTGTGTTTGCCAGCCCAACCCCTCGCTGGGCCTTTTGACGTGTTTAATGAAACACTTTCTGCATTCAAATTCCAGATGCCTCTCGCTCTGCCACCTGCCGCCAGCTGCTCCTGACCTGGGCTTTGCTGCAGCTGGGCCCAGGCCTTGGGGGCTTGTTCAATACTGTGAAATAAATTTGAAATAAGAAATAAGGTTTACGTGGTTTAGGACAAGGCTTTATCCTACTACTTGTTTGCTTAAGGCTCTTTACTTTGGCAAGCATGTCAGGAGTGGGAAAGGAAATGAGTGTCAGCATTTGTCACACATTTAGTAATGTTGCATATAGAAAGGTAAATGCCAATTGTACATATGCCATTTTATAAATAAATGCTGGCAAGCAAAGGCGATTTCTACCCAATTATGTGCCCTTTTGGATGTAAATGTTATGTATGTGTGGTAATATTTGGCCATCTGCTGCTGACAGCAAGAATTGCACGGGCATGGCAGGAGGGAGCCCTTCACACTGGCTCCTGCAGAAGCTGTAGCCGGGAGGGGGGACCCGGGGAACCCCAACACCCTGAAGGGTGCTGGGATCTGATCCGCATGGTGGGAGGGGGCTGACAGCCTCATCTGCACTTCCTGACATCTAAAGAAACCTAAATCCAGTGGGAGCTCACCATCTTGGTCTGTAATAGTATCTGTGGGTAGCAATGAGCAGCTGACCCTGCTGGCCCGTGGCAAGCTGTCCCAGGCTGCTGGGAAAGTTAGTGTCTTTCAGTGGCTGCAGGTGTTTGTAGGAATGCACTTGCCTGATGTCTGTGACCTACAGGGACATGGACCGCACCTGGGAACAAAACCAGGGTACAACACCTGGGCCAGAGAGGAAAAGGGGAGGTGTGAGGAGAAAGAAAGGGAGATGAAAAAACTCAGTGTGGGAAAGGTCTAAATTAAAAGAAGGGGGGAAAGTTGCCATTGTGCTTTACAAAAACAGTTCTGTAAGGGGATGTGATTTTGCAGCCCGCCCAAAGGAAGGCACTCAGGTGAGCTCTGGCAATATCTGAGTGTCTGATCCTGCTCCCATCAGGGGGAGCTCTCAGAAGCTCATCCCTGGCACTCCACAGCAGGTACTGAGGTGGTGTTTTCGGTGGTGAAAATAGAGGACATGGCTTTTAAACCCACACAAACATAGTGAGTCAGGGAAGGTTTCTAGAAGAGAGATAAAAAAATAGCACATCCGTTTTCTTTCGATCTTTCCTAAACATGTTTGTTACATCTCTTTCTGCTCAATTAACCCTGAATTTTCTCAGTACAGCCAGAGTTCTGCCCTGCAAGCCCATCCTCAACAGAGGCGGCTGAATTGTTGATCTGTATCCACCTGTATCAACCCTGAGTCTCCAGTGTGGGTTGTGAGCTGGGAGGACGTGTCCCACAGTTAGAGTTAGAATTGGATGTGAGGTGGCAGATGCATTGCAGGGATGCTGAATCAGTGGAGTTCAATAGCAGTGGGTTCCCCTGGCTGGCCAGTGCTGAGAGCCCCCAGCATGCAGAGCAGTCCTCAGGGTGTGCTTGCTGCTGCTCTGCTCTTCTTGGGGGAGAAGGGGAAATTCTCATCTATCAAAAGTCATCACCTGGACCCCCCAGCCCCTGGTTCAGCCCTGGGGTCATTCTACTGCTGCAATGGATTTGTGTCAGGTGGGGACTCTAAGTGTATCTGTAAAAGACATGTATTTTTTTTACTTTCAGCTGTCATCACTTTGAAAATCACTTCTATATGTGACAGGCAATGTATTGATTCACTTCTGCTCATTTGCTTTCCAACTCAGTTTTTCATTTCACATTTCTCAATGTCTCACCAGGAAACATTCAAGTTTGTGCTCTCTCTGTAACAGGGCGCATCCTCACACTCGACAGTTTGGGATACATTTTGGACAAGAGATGTCTGCCACAAGGCTTACAGCTTGGCTTTTTATAAAGACCTAAACAATTTGCAAAATCTGCATCCAGCTGCTGTTTCAAACAAATGCAGCCCAGACTCACAGAGCTCAAGTACAGTGTTGTCGCTGTTTTGCTGCAGCACTATGTTTTTGTTTCAGTTTAGAGTGAAAAATAAACCTGCAGGAATTGGTCCTATAGAAGAGCAAGGTACTTGTGTTAGAGGTATGGGGACAAACTCCTTGCTACAGGGCCCTGTAGGGAAGAACCTTCCTTTGACTAAAAATCCTGTGCAATTCCTTCACCCTGCTAAGTGAAAAGCTTTGTGCTCTCTTACCACAGTCCTTAATTGTAAGTGAAAATCTTTCTACACATGGCTGAGATCTGTCTGTGGCCTACAATAGCAATTGTATTCCAATTTCCTCTCTTATTTGATAGTTTAATAATATCCTGAGTAGCACTTAATGTTGCTGTTATTCTTGCCACATCTGGTACAGAATTAATATCGATCCCTTACAAAGCTGGAGACTGGGATATTCATGAACACTTTGTTTTATGCTGAGTTTGGTGTTGATACGTTTAGGGTTCCTCTTTCAGATCTGTTTCTATTAAAGAAAAAAAGACCCTCTGAGAAGCAAAGGCAGGAGAAAAGGCAGTTTCCCATTAGTGTTCCCGATGTTCACCCTCTTGCCCTGCTTACCTGTAGCTCAGCTGAAAACAACGGAGACACAGAACCCCTGCCAATGTGTCAGGCTGGGCCATTTTCACCATTATGTATGGAATCCCCTAACTTCAAGGAGAATATCTGACCTCTAAAGGGCCTGAGCCACTCCCAGAGCCTGGGATGGTAGAGGTGCACTCCGTATGTTTGCCTTGGGAAATGGCTGAGCTGTATTTTGGGCTGTTATTCCCTGCTCCAGAACCAGCTGTGTTGCAGCAACAGCAAAAGACACCCCAGGATAATGAGATGCAAGGCTGGACCGAAGCAGGCACTTTCTTGCCACAAGACACGTGGTATTACTCACACAATGTGAGCAAGACCTATGCCTGGACTTCTGGAGACTGCCAGCTTTGCCCACACGGATAAAAGGCATTAAGGAAATCTCCCCTGGTTTTTCACATGTGTTTTCTGGGCCTGACCCGTGTGTGGGGCTGTGCTCTCACACCGAATGTGTTCCGAGCTCTCTTCAAGCCCTGTGGATTTGATTGGCTTCCCAGGCAGGCACCTCGTGCCACGGTCTGTCTTGTTGGCAGCCTTGGAGATATTTTGTCATTGTTCTTTTCCCTTGGCACACAAGAGTCTGCACACAGTGTCCAGAGTAGCCAGGTCCAAGTCACTGATGACATCATGGTCTCTGGAAAAAAACTTCCTCAGGCAGTAGGGCAGTATGTGCAGCTTTGGGCTAAGTACAATAAAAATCCGCTGTTTTGTGCAGAAAATTAAAAATACGCTCAGAAAGATCACAGGGAGTAATAATGCTGACTGCTAGCAGAAAATGTGCTGGGTGAGCCCAAAGTCAATGTGGTTGTACTTTATTCTGTCCCAGCAATAACATGTGTAGGATGAGCCCAGCCCTCAGCAAATTCATCCTTGTGCCTTGGTGGCCCTTTCCCTCTCCCAGGGACAAACTGTGGTCAGAAGGACCTGCCAGGATTGAGCAGCAGCTGACCTAAAGGAAGGGAGGGCTCCTCAGCAAGCCACCTGTCTGGGGAACCAGGCACTTCGGGACTAGAGCCCGCTGAGCCCCAGGTACTGACTGCAGTTTCCCTTTTCCTTCTTTTTCTTTCTTCACTTTTTTTTAAGCTGACTGCGGGCAGCAAACTGGAAAGTCCTCTCTGCTGACATTGCTGCAGGAGAATTCATAGGCTTTTCCTGGTTTCTAGGGAACATTGCAAACCCCAGGGCAGGGAAGAGTCAGTAAGGAGGGAGGAAGGAGGAACACGGCCGAGCTATTCATCGGTCCTGGGAGATTTGCATCCATCAGCTAATAAATGCAGTAGGATAACAATGGAATTAATTTTAAATCACCTAAACAATCAAAGAGCAATTACTTCATTTAATTATAAGCAAGATGAGGGAAACAATAGGATGTAATTTCAATAATACCTCTACCAATTCAGCTATGATTTTAATTTAATTTAAAGTGACAGAACTTCCTGCATTGCAATACTCTACCTGAAAATACCATGCTTTACCTTCACCATTGAGTCAATAAACCATGGCATGGAGTTTGCTTATTCAGCACCTGATTGAAAAAGAAAACAGGGCCCTGCATTTTTTTTAAAAATTACAATCCCAAGTCTGTGCAGCAGAGTGCCAAAGTTCACTGGCACTAAACTGAATGATGACCTGCTTGTTTGGGTATTACTTACTAAGAATATTGTTTAGATCCCCGCAAGTATTGTAGTTCCTCTACAGAGCACACAGCTATCTCAGGCTCTCCCTGAAGGGGCTGAGCACTCAGCAAGATGTGAGGGGAGTCTTCCAGTAGTCCAAGGCTGGAGTAATGTATCAAAATCTGGGCAAATAGAAAGAGACACAAGAGTAAAAGTAACAGCTGGATTTGGTGGCTGCAGGTGAGCTGGCAAGTGGCACAGCTGGAGAAGTTTTGGCTTGCTGGCTCCTGTTTTTTTGCCTTCGTAGTTGCTGGTTTTTTGGTTTTGGTTTTTTTTTGGCTAGTATTTTTAGCCTTATTCCAGTTTGGTAGCATTTAACTTTGTTGCTGTAATAACTGCAGCAGAAATTGTCATGAGGGAATTTATTCTGTCTTTGTGAGTATGTTTGCACTGCATGAAATAAAGAAGGCCTGAGGCAAGCTATTGAAGAACAAGGAAAAGACAAAATATTGACTCAACAATTCAGTGAGTGTCATCTGCCCACTGTGCTGAACAAGGCATGGGTCCTATAAGAAAAATCTCCTTGATCATGTGATTAAAGAATATCTTGAAAGGCGAAGAGGCAGGAGGACTGGAGACAGCTGCATGGCCTAGAGTAAGACTGATAATTTTTGAATACTTGACTTCACAGCATATGAATATATAAAACTCATACGTGATTCATATAGGTATGTAAAGGAACTGATATACCCAGGCATATATTTCTAACTCATGTAAATCAGTGTTAGTGGTTTAATTTATTCTTGTCTTGGTGCTTGTTGCTTTTATGAAGAGCAGCCCCTTCTGATGTCCTGAGTCACTTCAGAGGGAAGGACATGAGGATCCAGCTTCACCTCCTCCAGGCAGCTCTCTCAGTCCCATGCCTGGGTTGTTGTCAAGGAGACATATCTCTGGCATACATCTTCTCTGTGGTTTCTCCTCTTAGTATGCTTTTCCATTGCTATGGAGACTATCACAAACTCATTTAGCAACTCCCAGTGCCCCACGAGGAATGTGTATTTCATAACTCACTCCTCAGAACAAGGAGTGCTGTTTAAGTTTTGGCTGCCCACCTGCATGTCCAGCCTGGCTATGCCAGGGACTGTCTGTGCTGAGCCCTCATGAGCTGACACAGCACGGATCTAAGGGCAGGACTACACAAAGGTGTCTTCAATGGGGATGGTTTGGAAGCTGAGACAAGCCTTGTGTGTGGGAGGCAGCCAAGTGCTTGCCCTGGCTACTTGGCATGGCTCTCCAAGTCCAAACCCCTCTCATTCTCCAGGTCTTCAGCTGGCATTCTGCTGAGTTCTCAACACAGGTGAAACCAGGAAAAATGCCTGACTCTCACAGTGCAAAGGAGAGGGAAACAGGACCACCCTGCTGGCCTCTGTTGCAGGGCAGGAGAGAGGGAACAGTGCAGCAGGGCTAGCAGAGTGCAGGGAGGCAGTGAGAGGGAGGATCCGTGGCTGGGTTTGATCAGCTCCAAGGGCTGTCAGCCTCCCGATGCTGCAGATGGGCTGCACCCTGTCGGGGCAGCACCTGAGTTTGTGCCAGTCAAGCCGTGGCACCTGGACTCCTAGAGAGCTGTGGGGAAGCTGCACCGGAGCCAGCAGCAGCCCAGCAGTAGAAGTGGCACCAGCAGCCTGGAGGAACCCAAGAGTGTGCACTCAAGCTACGTTGGCCACCACAGAAGTGTAGGCTTTACTGAGAAAACCAAGACATGAGAGAAGTTATCACTCGGGATTTACAACAGCTGCTGCACAGGAAAGAGTCACTGCTGGGCTGAAGGGCCTGCAGTGGTGGGTTTGAGCACACCAGAGTATCTTCCTTCTGAGACACAAGGGAGAAGGAGCCTTGCAAAACGGTCCAACAGGGACTTAGTACCATGGGAAGATCCTTTCCAAAGTGGATGGAAGTAAGAAAGCAAAAATAAATAGGGCAGCCTATAAAATAATCAAGTCCCATGTTCAAGGGGGGAATTACAGCTCTGTGGGTCATGCTGAGATGGCAGCTGAGGCTGCAGCTCCCAGCTCCCTGCCCTGCTTCCCCACTCCAGTGCACAATCTGATATATTAGCATAATCCGACATATTAGCATAATCCTCAATTCCAGTTTGCATTAATATGTCAGACTATGCCCTGCAGTACCTCAGGAGCACATAGACTGTCATTTGGCTACTGGGGCTAGAAGGCCATAGCAGGGCTCCGAGATGGGGACAGTGACTCCATTACCCTCCCTGCGTAAGTCAGAGTCCATCTGTACCCAGAGATCTGTAAGTGGCCAGACAGTCTCCAAATCTCCACCTTAGCGCTACACAGAACCATAAATATTCAACAGGTACTAGGAACAGCTGAACCCAGCTCATAGAATATAAATATATAATTAAAATGAAGGGATTAATCAATTCAGTCATTTAATAAAAATGTACAAATTTACATATTTTACTGATGCACGTGATTTCTAGTGAAGTAGGGTTTGGGAAACCCAAAGGATTCACATATACCCTGTCACTTATGCAAATCACTCTCTGTTCACTGATTTATAACATCAGTTGGCTGCACATGAGCTTGCTTTAAAATGCTGATGTGCATCTCCCTGATGCGTATTGGGCTGTTTCCACGTGCTGCACTGTGGCTGGCTCAGCACAGCCCAGAGCTGGGCTGGTGTAGGGTGTGCACCCCGAAATCCTCCTCTTCATTACAGAGCCAGCACACTGCAGCCAACACACTCACGGGTAGTGGAGAAGGAAAAGAGGAGGGAAATGCATTAGAAATCTACCCTGAGCACTTCCTTTCAGTGTGTCTCAGCAGGGATAGGCTGCTTTGTAATTTGCTTCAGTGCCATTTTTAATCTTGTGAAGTTCAAAACATAAAGGATATTTTTCACTCAGATTTTTTTGTTCTCAACTTGGACACCAGATTTGAAGGAGGTCGATTATGTTGATCCAGGTAGTATCCATAGAAATGTATGTATGTACACACCACATATGGGATTGCGTTACATAGGGGTAGCTATGCCCAAACAGCAATTCCATGTGCAGCTCTGGTTCATGTGGCTACATTTCTCAGAGTCACTTTTTTGTCTCATCATGGGTTTTCTTATGGGTGTTTAAAGGCTTGGCTTGTTCTTCAGCTGTGTGTTGGTAAAAGCGTAGAGCCAGGATTTATGGATTTGCAAACATATCATTAAGGGGTTGGTAGACTGGGTCTGCATGCTTGGAGCTAAATTCCATTTATCTGGAGAGTAGGTGTTTAACTAATGGCACATCAGACATGGAATAAATGCAGGGCAGCTTCTAGTGTCAGTGTTCTACAAAAACATCTGAATGAATGAGCTGAGAGAACAAAACATCGACTGTTTTTATATTCAGTGAACAGAAATAACAAGAAAAAGCACCATGATGAAGCACTGTCTTTGTGCATTAGTGATTATTGCAAGGTTAATTTTATTCATTCTGAATGATCGACATATCTGTAAGACTGCGGAACAGCAAGATCAAGGAACCGAAAGAACCAAATAATTGCAAACCATACGTTGAAAACAACCTAATTAATATCTCAAATAAGAATTTAAAGGAACTTATGTGAAAGAAAACAGTAAGTTTATGTAGTATTTCTAGCTGAATGAGAGGCTGATCATGTTTTTTGGCAGGGCTGTAATGCTCTGTGTGCACTGGCTGCACAAGCTGTGGGTAAGGAGGATGGCAGTGCTACAGGGAACTGGGGAAAAGTGTAGCATAACTGTTGTCTAGGAAAACAATGAGAAAGAGAAGGAGAGAGATGTGCTCTTTTTAAGGCCTCATTCTGCTTCAGATGATGAAGCTCTCTTCTATAGCAGAATTATTAGACAATATTATGTCATGTTATGCTTCAAGATGCCAACCCGATCAAGGTCTGACTATTCTAAACATAAGAAAGAATGTAATTTCTGCCTAGAAAGCTTTAAGATATACAGCAGTTTATAGAACAACATGTTTTTATGTGAGAAGTCACAAGTACTTGGGACTAAGCAGTATGACAAAATAAAAAATTGAAAGAGCAGGTCAATTGGGCTTGATGAGATCTGCTGTCTTTCTTTTGCTTATTTCTGAGTAAATCCTTGGAGTTTTCTCCATAAACATGCAAACATTGAATTAAAAGAACTTTATGAAGGCTGAAAAAAGCAAAACTTGAAAATCGGAGAAAAAGTCGGAAATCAGGTTGACTGGGAATGATGTGTGCTTTTCATGCACAAAGCTATGTGCTATTTTTTCACCCTGGCCTGGAGATGAGTCAAAGCTGCTTCTGAAGGAAGCTGTGGTTTGTAAGGCTGTTGTTAGAGAAGCTGCAAATTGTAGTGATTTATACAGGGCACTACGGGAAGATGATTTGGTGGTTACAATGCGTGTATGTTATTTGGGAAATCAGATTCTCTTTTACATAATGCTAGACATCCCTCCCACACCAAGCTTTTCATAGGCTCAGAGGAATACTGAGTCCTTGCACTGCATGTATCTGGCAGTAAAAGGCAATTTTTCCTCCTTTGATTGAGATTGAATTGTGTCATTATTCAGACACGGACACAGCCTTTCTCACAAAAATAACGTGCAATAACAACTATGCAGGCGAGATTTCAGCCAAGCAGTGCCTGGGGCCTCAATTCCCCCTGGGGAGACTTTGAACCCTCCTGGGTTTGCTCTAGATAGTGCCAGTGACTGCTGTCACAGGGATGCCCATCCTCTGCAGTGCCCCAGTTGCAGGAGAACCAGAGAAACTGCTGTTGCTCCCTATGTTTACCCCGGCTTTATCCACATGCCACAAGTCTATCCAGCTTGATTTGTTTTCTGCTGCTGAGTGTTTTCCCACCCTGTTGGCATGTTATCATGCAAACATCCAGAGATGTGAAAGATTTTGTCATTTTAGCTGGTTTCATATGAAAGCAGAGCTTACATGGTGCCTTGGCCAGCAGATGAGTCACAGGTCCTCTAGGAATTACTTTTGGTCCCATTGCCAGCTTTGCAGTTGGACACCTCAACTTGTGAGTTTCCAGAAAAATGCCCTTCAGAAGGGCTGTGAGAAAACCTGAGTGGCACTTGAGAAATGTGTGCAGAACTGACAGATAATCTGGTTGTACATCACACATAAAATTAGTCCCACAGAACACTGTCCGGGTCAGAGCACTGAACTCTGAGAGATAAGGACCCGCTGCTTAAATCTCTCTTTCTGGACTCGTGGCTCCTCTCTTTCGTGCTCTGATACTGTGGTTTTTTTCCTAAAGGCTGGTTATCGAGCTGTCTCACGAAGTATGACTCAAGTGACATCTCTACTGATCTCATCAAAGTCTTTTCCAGAGGCTTCAAGGAAAGATAGAGAGATAAGGACTCGATAATGCTGAGATCTGGAACACATTAAAAAAACAGGTAGGAAAATAAGCCTAGAAAAAGCAATTAAAATTAGAGAAGATTAAAGGATAAATACCTTGGTGGAGTTTACCGTATGTTTCACTTCTATTTGTACTGCACCTCTTAGACCAATTTTTCTTTTCATTTTCATAGCACTCCACTATCAGCATAAGCACCAAACTGAGCTAAATTAACAAGTTGGATTCATTACACCATTCAAACAAATTTCCCTGGGCTTATTACACCTTAAAGGCTTGATACTTTCCTGGCAGCCTCTTTCAAATTACCCTTTCAACAAACATGACATGAACTTGGGTCTGCAGAGCATGAAAATTTATGGGCGAGATCAGTTATCTTAACAGGTGGAAAAACTCAGATTCACCAGAAAGGTGAAGCATCAAGTACACCATTAATTTTTCAAAAGGGCTTCACAGTATAATAGTCTTGTACTATTGGCATCCACGGTGAGAGATAACTGCTTCGTGCTGCAACTCTGCCTTTCTCTGCAGTGCAGTACAGCGCACGCCAGCTCTGCTCCAGCACTGTGCAGCATTTCATAATGTGCAATTGCTCGTGAGCCCCGATTCAGCTTCTCCCTCCTGCAGCATGCAGTGCTTCTCAGGCTTCTGCCCAGGCTCTCAGGAATAACGCAAGCAGCACAAATCTCCCCACAGCTGCCTGAAGAGCCAACTCTTGCAGCAGCATGAACTGATCTGCAGCCCCGCTTGGCTTGCAGGTAACAACATCTCGGGCAGGACCTGGGGCACAGCACTGTCTCTCTGAGCAGAGGAGAGGGAGCTGCTGCTCGTGGAGCACCTTGCAGTCGGTGTGAGTAAAAGCACGCTTGATTCTCAGCCAGCGCTGTCTGCACATCAGACATTCAGCTGTTCCTCGAAGTTTGATTTTAGGAGACGTTGAAAAATTTTTGTAACTGAGTTGTTAAAATGCTGTCAATTTAACGACGTAACACACTGCAGGCAGACTATGACTTTCCTCTAAGGAGTTCTGTGTGGATTTCAAAACTCAGAAAAGGATTGCTACAGTTCCCACTCTCCTGAAACCAGCATGGAAACTACAGCATGGAAACTGCTGCTTTGGGCTGTCTCACCATTTCTACCCTGGCTGAAATTTAATAGATATAATATGACTGCTTGTATTGACAAAAAATAATTACTCTCCTACTATTTTTTCTTGGACTTTCAGGACCTAAATATTTAAAGGCCTGAAGCTGGTTTATGTTATGTATTTGTCAGGTCGAAATTACTGCAACAACCACTTGTTTAGAAACCTGTCACTTCAATGGAAGTGCTCAGTTTGTATGTTATGTATGACTGTTGCTGGTAATATGTAAATGATGTCTGGGACATTTAAGGAAGCATACACTTGATAAACAGAAAAACATTCTGTTAATAAACAGAATATGAAGAAACAGCTTATACACACAAACAAGGACTAATTTAGCCCATGATGTAATAAACCTATGCCAGGATGATGTTTTTGACAGGAAGTCAGATATTTACTCAAATACTGTACATAATGCTACTTACCTGGGAGATGTAAAATGCCTTAAAAATGTAATAATCATAAGGAAATTCAGGAGAGCAAAGATGCAAGTTCTAAGAAGTTTAATGTCTTGTATTTATTGCACTGCTGTAGAGGAATACTGTTCAGGAAAAGATATCCTCTAAAAGACCTTGAGGAAACAGAGCAGATGGTTGCATGTGCTATCCCACTTAAATTCAAAGTGGCTTTATAAATACTCAGAAAAAAATAAAACAATGTTTCCTTAGTCCTTTATACAAGTAAAAGAAGGTACAAGATGATTTTTGTTGATATTCAGATTGGAATTCCAAAACAAAAGATAGACTTTTTTTACACTAAAATGATTTTCAACAAAAAACTGGTGATGAACTAATGGTTCAACATGCATTGTTATTAGGATTATTTGTACGTTGGATTTCTGTGTCAATACACCTCATAAGATAAGGAAAAATTGCAGTTCGGGATGAGACAAGGTAGGCCTCAACAGGGGCTGCAGAATTTCTGCTGATGGACAGTGTCCCTGCTGGGCAGGGACCTCCACAGATCCTTGTACCTGCCCAGGTTTTTGATGAAGAACACAGTGGGAGTCCCGCGGGAGCTCCCGTGCACGCGCTGGGTCTGTGCCTGTGCTGCGAGTACAGCGTGTTCTGGACACCCCGCGCTCTCAACGCCTGCACAGATTGGCCACACATCACGTGTGCTCTGAGGCTGCTATGCCCAGAAATTAGCCTGTGGGGCCATTCAACTGAAAATTTGGTTGGTTATTGATAGAAACTGGATTCTGCCGTCAAAACAGTAGAATTGGCAGGTATAGGGAGTAACTCCTCTAAGAATCTTTTCTAATTTTTAAGAGGCATCCATCTGAAATACACAGACTACAGGATCTTGGCGACTGGTACTTCTCTGCTCTAGTTAAATACTGTTTTGCTCCTTGGCTTTTGTCCTATTTCCACAAGAGGAAATAGCATCCCTTTCCCTCTCATGGTTGGTGATTGTTTTTCTCTCAATCTGTAGCTTTGTTATGAATCAGAGGGAGCCAAAGGCCAGGAGTGACTCGCAATCCTCAGCACATGCTGGTTTCTCCAGACATACCGCTTAGTAAGGAAATAAATTAGCGAGGGGTAAAAGACACAATATGGTGCTTACCACCCTATTTCAGCACATTAAATATATACAATCTGCACTTCATTCCAACTAAAAATAACACTCAGATTAATGCAGCTTTCTTTGATACATTAAATCAAGAAATATTTAGCATGAATTATAAAGCAGGAAAAGTGTGGTTCCCTGTGTCTGTCACTCCAGACTTGTGCATTAGGATGGATGGGGCAGTCTGATGGAGTGGACTGAGCATACACCCAGGAGTGAGGCAGAGCACGTATCTCCACAAGTGTCATTGACTCTGTCTGAAATTTAAGGCAGGTCTTTTAAGTACATATATTTCTATTTCGAGAGGGTCCATATTTAAACACTTTATTTTTCAGCAAGACCTAAGGAGGTACAGCTCCAACTGATGTCTGTGCTGGCTACCCAGTATCCATGTTCCAAACTAGAGGACTGAAATTTAGAAGGCAGTTTTGAAAATCCTGACCTCAGCTTCCCTGGGTTTCTTAATTCCTAGTGGGATATCTGAATGGCCTTATCAATTTTTGGCCAATTGAAATCTGCTACAGAGAAAATGCTATAGGAATACTTATTATTCTATTTCACAAGTCTTGATGAGCTTTTTAACTAATATCTATAATACCATTCAAATTTCATGATATAATCATCTTTGTAGAAACAAATCTAGAATATCTTTTATTTTGGCAGCTATATAAGATTTTACAGTTTTAAGGCTGTGCACAACAGCAGTTCAGAAAGCTGAATATCACTGATCCATTTTACAAATGGAGACAACTGCACTCCGAAGAGGGATCTGCATTAGACCACACAGACTGCAGCAAATTCACCACTAGAATACAGGATTTCTGATACAAAATTTACTTTACTAAATGCTAAATCACGGTTTCTTAAACTCTTGGTGGGCCCAGGCAGTTGTTAGTCATAGTATCCAGGTTGCTTTTTTTCCTCCCCCGGCTCAATTAATTTGAAATGTAGTTAAAAATACATTGCTACTATTACCTTTTCCCTCAAGTGATCCATGTTGTTACCACTGGGATGCTACTCAGTAATGAACCTAAAAGAAACACCTGCTGCATCACTGGGGCACAGGATCTGCTTGACTTAATTGGGAAGGGTCAGCAAATTTGCGGCAGGTATTGTTGCTATACTTACAGAAAATAATTTTGTGGCATATTGTGTAATTCTGGATGTCCATCTCAATTATAAAGGACGGGGGGAAAAAAACTGTCATGGCTCACAGAATTGATTGGTTTTGCAAAACTAATTCACTTAAGAAACACAAACGTATATCAATTGAACCTCAGACCGATGGGCAGGGGTCATTGCATGAAAATGGCACTTTATTGTGATGAAGCCTTGTGATATATATATTTTTTTCTTTTTGTCCTGAAATTGATTTTGAAATCTCCATGTCTTGCAGGTGTTGCTTACTGACTGCAAGCCAATAGGGCTATCAGCAGGATGAGGGCTGCCCAGCAGAGTCCAAGGGAGGCGGCAGGATGCCATCTGTCTGAGTGAAGACTCCAACAGAACCGTGGCATATTAGGAGGATTTCTAATATGGAAATAGGCACAGGAGAATTTTGGAAGTCTCCTCAGGTCTTGCAGTGGTCTCAAACCTCGGATATTGCAATTAAAAAAAGATTTTGATCTACTCATGTCTCTTTGCTTAATATCTGACCAAACTACTATGATTTTTTTGTAACTAAGGAATATTCTGCTGTCAGGAATTGGATTTATCAAATCAGCTAATGTAAGTTTCCAGGTCTTGCAGGAGAAAAAAAATGTGCCAGAGACAGCGTACACACCATTTTTGGGGAAATGTCCTTAGGATATCTACCAAATGGAGGTGACTTTTTTTCTCTCCTCAGATTTGTCTGCCTTCGTGGTAACAGACAGGCTTTGCCAACAGTGGGCACCAAATGCCCTTCCAGCAGCTGTGAAGATAGCTTTGGACGATAGCATGGATAACCATGGAGACACATGGAAAAGTATCTGGGCTTAGAAAGACAATATTTTGCTTTTGAAAGGCATTTTAGAAGCTTCCTGTGAGGAAGCCGGGGAAACCTTAGGGGTTCAGTTAGTGTTTACTGTGGGCCTGGTCAGCTTTCTGCTGATGGCTGCTGAACATCAGACTCCTTGTCACTCACGCACGGGCGACGTGTCCTGATGGGGAGAAGGGTGGGGATGGGGATCTGATCCATCCGGAGGGACACAGCTCCCTGCAGACTGCAGCGAGGCGTGGGGCAGCACAGACCCGTGCAGGGGGAAGGGGGGACATGGCAGCAGGGCGGCGGTCCTCCCTCCAGCCCCGCTCAGGTCCTGCCAGCCGCGGCTCCTCCCGGGGCTCAAGGGCCCCAGGCTCCCCTCACGGCCTGGGAACCTCGGCCCCTCGGCGCTGAGGGCTCCCCTCAGGACCCGGGGTCTGGGATCCCCTGGCTCCCCCCAGGACTCGGGGTCTGGGATCCCCTGGCTCCCCTCAGGACCCGGGGTCTGGGATCCTCTTGCTCCCCCCAGGACTCGGGGTCTGGGATCCCCTGGCTCCCCTCAGGACCCGGAGTCTGGGATCCTCTTGCTCCCCTCAGGACCCGGGGTCTGGGATCCCCTGGCTCCCCTCAGGACCCGGAGTCTGGGATCCTCTTGCTCCCCTCAGGACCCGGGGTCTGGGATCCCCTGGCTCCCCTCAGGACCCGGAGTCTGGGATCCTCTTGCTCCCCTCAGGACCCGGGGTCTGGGATCCCCTGGCTCCCCTCAGGACCCGGAGTCTGGGATCCTCTTGCTCCCCTCAGGACCCGGGGTCTGGGATCCCCTGGCTCCCCTCAGGACCCGGAGTCTGGGATCCTCTTGCTCCCCTCAGGACCCGGGGTCTGGGATCCCCTGGCTCCCCTCAGGACCCGGAGTCTGGGATCCTCTTGCTCCCCTCAGGACCCGGGGTCTGGGATCCCCTGGCTCCCCTCAGGACCCGGAGTCTGGGATCCTCTTGCTCCCCTCAGGACCCGGGGTCTGGGATCCCCTGGCTCCCCTCAGGACCCGGAGTCTGGGATCCTCTTGCTCCCCTCAGGACCCGGGGTCTGGGATCCCCTGGCTCCCCTCAGGACCCGGAGTCTGGGATCCTCTTGCTCCCCTCAGGACCCGGGGTCTGGGATCCCCTGGCTCCCCTCAGGACCCGGGGTCTGGGATCCCCTGGCTCCCCTCACCGCTGGGGACTGGGAGCCACCGCCTCCCGCCACGCCCCGGGCATCCCGGGGCTCCTCAGGGTGCCAGGGTGCCCTCGGGGCCCGGGATAACCCTTATCCTCGGGGTGGGAGGACATCGTCTTAAGCTGTGCCCAGGGAAGGTTTAGGTTGGATATTAGGAAGGAGTTCACAAGAAGGATTAGACACTGAAACGGGCTGCTCAGGGAGGTGGTGGAGTCACCGTCCCCGGAGGTGTTTAAGACTGGACGTGGCACTCGGTGTCATGGTACAGTTGACGTGGTGCTGTTCGGACAGAGGTTGGACTCGATGATCTCAGAGGTCTTTTCCAACCCCAGTGGTTCCGTGATCCCTCCACGCTGGTGGCGTTGGGATGCCCTGGCTGCCCTCCCGCACGAGCTCCCCTGGCAGCTGAGGGGCTGTCACCGAGTCCCCGCAGGCCCGGGGGCTGACACCCCTCTCACCGCCCGGGGCGGTGCTGACGCCGGCCACCCGCTCCCAGGGGAGGCGCGGGCGGAGAGCAGCGGGGACCCCCCGGGCGGGGATCCCGTCCCGCGGCCACCGGAGGCGGAGCCGCCGCCCCCGCGCCCCGTGCC
>VZTG01002323.1:1766058-1829877 GCA_013397845.1 Melanocharis versteri | reverse complement strand
CGGTGTGTGGCTGCGGGCAGCGCGTCCCTCCCTGGCGGCCGCGGGGCGGGCCGGGGGCTGCGGCGGCGGGGGAGCGGGGGTGGGCTCGGGTCCCGTGTTTTCAGCCTGTTTTCCTGCTGGAACACAGCCAGGGAAGAACCGAGGCTGCAGGAGTACTCGTAGTCTTTTGAGGGTTTAGAACATACTACACAGGTTTATTTTGTTTTGTCTTTTAACCTGGGGAGAATAGTTGGTCTGTATGAGCTCTCACCACAGCCTACTTAAAATGTGTTGTAAGGCTTTAGCTGTGTTTACACCTGGCACTTTTTAGTAAAATTCAAAGTCCGTTCACTTCTTTAGTTAGATGTTAGGGAGTGTATTTCTGGTCTCAATTATTTCTAATGTATCTCATGCCAATATATTTGCTCTACTGCTCAGCCTTGCTGTTTTCAGTGTCAAAGTAGTCATGTAGAAATCCTGAATAAATTTGGTGTTTCTTAGTTTTTTGAAAAATATGTGGATTTGAGGCTTTTTTTAGTGTTTTTGAAAGTTTTAACACAACATGGGATCCTACTTACAAACTTACCAGTAGAGAAGAGAGTGGCGCATGCTTGGGAATATATTGACAGATGATGGTTCTAGTCTCATGCAGTTTGGACTAGAGAAATTGGATGGATGTGAGGGTCACTTCAGCATATACTGTGAAAAAAGCTTTCCTTTTGCTTGAACAGCTACCAGCACAGCCTCTAGGGCTGGTGCTAGAGGCCGTTCAGTTCTTCATGGTGTGTGGGGCATGGTTATTTAAATTCTGATTCTGTAATTGAATTACTTGGTCGAATAACTTAATAATTTTTTCCTCACTTAAGAACTTAGGAGCTTCATTGGTGACAATTTCTTAGAGCATCTAGATTTTTTTGGGAGAGAATTAAGAAGACTGGTCTCTTACTTCTTACCTACTACTTTGCTTCAGATTTCTGGGCTGCAGTCTGTAATTCTGGGCCCTAACTTGTGACCTTCCCACCTTGAAGGAATTGGATGTGTCTTTGCAGTGGATGACTTCTTTAAATGCATTCTGGTTGGATATATGAATTTGTCCCGAGTTCTACCTTTTTGTCTAACAAAATACATCTTACGAGGGTTAGGAAGCTGGTTTTATCCAATGTAGTATTGCCTACAGTGGGTGCTGTAGTGTTAGGGGTGAAAGTAAGAGTGTAGCTGCAGAAATGCTTTGCCTGGTGATGAGGCTGATTTAAGAAGTTGCCTCCGTGTGTGGCTCTGGTGTGTTCCCTGTGCTGTAGTCTGGTGCCTCCTTAGCTCTCAAGTACAGCTGCTGTAACCTGGGCTGCTAAAATAATTATCCACAAAGCCACAGCAGAACTAAAGCTCTGAGAGCACCAGAGAAAGTGTGGCAGCCTAAGGGAGCCTCAGCGTGGACAGGGCCTTGTTCTGTTTCCATCACACGGTGTGAATAAGAGCTTCTGCTAAGAAATGGCCAACACCCCTACACTGATCCTGTCACTTTTCAGAATTTAAATTTATCCTTTCCTTTAAATATTACATGTTTTTATTTTTATTATGGTGGGGGATGCCAAGAATCAGAAATGTTCACACAGTCCCAAACGCAGCACATTTTCATCTACATGAAATGCTCCATTTTTTTACATCTCAAAAAGACTGATGATGGGAAACAGGAGTCTACACTATGAATTT
This sequence comes from Melanocharis versteri, assembly GCA_013397845.1. Lineage (NCBI taxonomy): Eukaryota > Metazoa > Chordata > Aves > Passeriformes > Melanocharitidae > Melanocharis > Melanocharis versteri. The sequence continues at coordinate 1,828,188 of VZTG01002323.1, read as the reverse complement.
AAGGACAGTGCAGAGATTAAATCAGTCTTTGTTGATTTGGTGTTAACTAATTTTTAAAAGTGATTCACATGCACGGTTGAAAAGAGATCTGTTACATAAACCTGACAGTCTGTGTTTCTTTCATAATTTGAAATATGATCTTGGACAAACACCACAACATAAATATACCCACATATTCTTTCTTCCCCTTTCTGCTGACTTTTTGTTTCGTTTACTTCAGGTGATATTGCTGGTAAATGCTTTCTTGCGGGGCGTGGAAGAGCTGAAGGAAGTGGCCCAAGTAGTGAAAGCTGTAGTAATTGTAGTTGTTTCGAGTTCCTAAAGGCAAAAAAAGGAACTGCTGATACATGGATGTATCATCAGATGGACTGGGTTTTCAAATGCACATTTTTGTGTGTGTAAAAGTGACTAGATTAATTTCATTAGTAGGTCCAGATTCCTCTCATTTAGTAATGCTTATCAACATTGGGGCCTGTGGTGAAAACTGTGTGAAACTGAAAGTTGGAGCACAGAGCTTTTTTTAACAAAAAGTAATTTTTAACTAAAATTAGATTTTTGTGTGTGGATGCAGTCATACATCAGATGCACATGGACTGGTTTTCCAGCAGTGTGTGTACAGATAGAGCTGTCTGTGTGTTTGTGCACTGCCGTGTACCAGACTCAATTAATAGCAACACAAAAACTTTGTAGACAGATGTTGGAAGTGACAGAGAACAGTGAAGGATTTTTTGAGAAGGCTTGATAAGATCTTGTTCCCTGTTCTAATCTTTGCAGCTGTATAGACCTTTGCTTCTTTCTTTCTTTTCCCATTTAACCGATCTCACTGCATTTTCCCTGTTACAACTTTCGGGGCAAGAAATATAATCAGTTCCGTGTGCAGGACTTGTGTGTGAACAGAGTTAATTTGTTGGAGTACTGAGGGCTAATTATGTACTGAAACAAGCAATGCTGCCCTTTGGGAGGAAATGCAGGAGTGTGAGTGCAGGGTAGCAGGTTAGCAAGTGCAGGGTGCACCATGACAGTCTTAGGTGAAAGTGTGAAAAGGAAGGTAAGATTTTAATTAACAGGACCTCTCTGTCACTCCTATCATAAATGTAGGTAAGCAGGGGAGGACGTGAAAAAGTGTAAAACAAGATCTGTGGCATCTGAACAAATTTCCAGAAGTGTCCTATTAGGTTTTAGAACTGAAATAATGAAAATGGCATGTGTCCTTCTCCTATAATGTAAGTCAGTGTTACGAGTTACTGATTTCTGTTAGCATGGTGCTTGCCAAACCGAGTTACTGCCTGGTCCTCATGGGTCTAGAGCTGATGAGATGACCATAAAATACGGTCTCCTTCCAAGTAGCTTGTGGCCTAAGCAAGAGAGCATATTGGCTGGAACTTTGTAACTGAGGACAAGTAAGTACCCTGTCTTTAATTACAGACAGGTTGGGAGATACTGGCAGGGAGGAGAGAAACCTGTTAGACCAAATGGCCCAGGAAAGTGCTGTTCAGAGCAGTGCTTTTCACGTGGCTGTGAAGGGCAGAGGCATGCCTTTTACAAAAAGCAAGCACTCACTGTGGAAATTGTCTGATCATAATGCTGGATCCATGCAGTGAATGACAAACAGGTGATTGTAGCAGGTGCTGTGTAGAAGGAAAGTTGAAACAGCGACTCTTTCTTCTGTGCTTGCAGGTACAGCAAGGTACCTGTAAAGCATTTGTTAGAAACAGGCTGAAACCTTGGTTTGCACCGGTGAGAGACCTGAAAGTTGGCAACATAGAGGTGTTTGAGGATTCTGCTGTGATTGCCTAAGAATGGGTGTAGAGTCATGTAGGATGAAAGTGGATAAGACTTCTCCGTCTCTTCAGGAGTAGCTGAGAGGGAGGAGAGAGCAAAGACTGAGATAGGGAGGGAGAGAGAAAAGTAGTCAGTGATGTTGAAGGCAGCTTAAAGAATGAGATGCAAGATCAGTTGTGAAGTGCCGTTGTGAAAACATCAATGGAAACCTTGAGAAGAGATTCAGTGGACTGCATGTGGGAGATGCTGAACAGGAATGGGTTCAGTTCTGGACTTGCAGCCATAATTCTTGATCTCCTTTCACATCTGTGTTAAATATGCTGATAAGGTTGGGAAGGTGTGAGATCAAAGAGATTTTTTGGGTTTTGGTAAAATGGAGGAGCTGAAATTTGTAATGTAAAAACCTTTGTTTTTAATGTGAAGACAGAGGAGAATGAGATGTGAGAAAGATGAAAGAAGATGAAAGTGTGTCAGTGGGAAGCAGAAGAAACTTGGAGTGCAGATAGTATTCCGTACAAGAACAGCCATACTAAATCAGACCAAGGATTTCGCTAGCATAACATCCTGTACCCCAAAATGTCTGTTGGAATACAACTATGGAAAAAGAAGAGGATGCGTATGTGTGATACCATTCCCTGATATTCCCTTCTAATCCCCATCATGGAATAGAATGAAATTGGTGAGCTACTGCCTAAGAAGGGAGTGAGGCAGAATAAAGAGGTGATTTGAAATGCTGCTGTGATGGCAGGTAGATGTCCAGCAGTGGAGATTGCAGAATTGCAGCAGGAAAATAATGAATTAGTTATTTCATGAGTAGAAAACACGGCCACTTGTATTCTCTCAACACAGGAGCAGCAGTAGGCTTTGGGGTGGGCTCAGCCAGGCTCTGGCTTGGCAGGGTGGACCGAATGATGAGACGATGGCAAAAGGAAGCTCTGCGTGCCAGTGGCAGCACAGTCAGAAACTTTGTGGGGAGCTGTTAATTTGGGTGGATACAGTGACTCTTCTAAGTTTTAAATATTCGACTGATAAAGAATTTAAGTAATGAAGAATTTATCTGCATTACAGCAAATAAACTTGGCAAATAGAGCGAATAAGCAAGTAAAATGAACTGACTTGAACAATAATAGAGCTCACACAGTAGAGTTGTCTCAGAGTAGATCTTTCATGTCCTGTACTTGGAAATAAAATCAAATAGAATAATTAAGTGATTTTTGTCTCAAAATAATGTCCATATGGCAGATTGTTCTGAAAAAGCTACACATAAAGAACAGTATACACCAGATTGTAGCAAGTTTCTTGGACAAAAATTCTTAAGGCTTCCATATAACTAAAGAAACAATATATTTTTGATTGATATATTTTTCCTTTTTTCTAGATAAATATTTTCTTTTTTAAGCTAGTTGCTCTCAGCCATGCTCTCTTCAGTCAGACAAATTGGCAAGTCAAGTAATACTGATACTTCTGATGGAATGAGATAATAGACTTATTTTTGAAAAGTCTAAGTTTCCTTTTGTATGCCAATGGAAAAAAATAAGCAGCATTTTTGGAGAGGGAGGACACACTAATGGCCATTTTTAGGTGGGTGAACTATTTTCTTTTTCTGATGGACAAAGACAGACTTAAAAATCACCCTGCAGAAAACGGAATGCAATCTCTTCTGTTTAAATGATATTGCTAAAACAGTGTCTGCAGCCAGTTGGTGGTGATGGGTAATCTTCCACCAGAACCAGACACAGATGAAAACTCTCACATGAGCTCTTGAAGTATTTGCTTAGTCTCCATCAGTGAGCTTTTCAGGTGGAAGTAAAGCAGTGTAGTCTCTCATAAAGTGCCAAATAAGCTTTGGAAGCTACAGTATAAGGTAATCATAGTCATGTTCACCCTTGCAATTTCCCATTTCGTCTTTGTCTAATATAACCATTTGTATTTTTGCTTTTGCTTGTCTGTTGCTAACATTGTACTTTGAGACTCTATTAATATATGACATTTGTGAGGTCTGTGGCAATGTCAATGTACGTAACTTAAATTTGTTGTTACATAGGATAGTGCTGAGCATTAGGTCTGTCGTGTAACCTGCCATCTGCTTGGTGCCGTGCAATTTAAGTGGAAATATCACCATGTGAGCAGAAACAGTGCCCTCCTGAAATGCAGGCATGAACTGAGGTAACCGGCAGTACGGTTCTGCCCATTGCCTGGTGGAATGGCTGGAGGGAGGCAGAAAAAGTAATTATTTGTAAGACTTGGGCAAGTACCTGAACACAGAGTGCCTGCCTTTGGGTTTTGAGGCGCTGCCTTTCAAAATCATAACCACATTCCTGACATGAGAAATGGTATTTTTCAGAAATGGGTTTGGAAATTCAGTGTCTCTGCCTGTGCTCACAGTGAGTGTGCACAGCAGTGCCCCGTGTCACCCAGGTGTCTGTGTTCCCGGGGCAGGGAGCACAGGGGCAGGTGACAGGTCTTGGGGTCACAGTCCCAGGTGTCGATGAGCCCACGCCACGAGTGCCCAGAGTGGTGTTGCAGGAGCCTATGGAACAGCTCTGGAATTCCCTTCTCACCTGAGAAGCCGTGTGTGTCACTGGGCAGCTGGAAATGCAACAGGTCCATCAGATCCTGGGCTCTGCTCCTGCTGTGAATCTCCTTGCAGGCTCCTTCCCATTCGAAATTCTCTTTCCAAGCAATATGGACCATAGCAGTCAGTTGGGTCACAGAATATCAGCATCTTTCTAGGATTTTTTTTTTGTCTGCTTCTTAAAGATAGCCAGGAGTTTCTATCCTACCTAAGCTACGCATTTAATGTAGTGGGAGCTATGTTTTCAGTGGGCATTGTTTCTTAAATTGATGTATAGGAGAACAATTACGTATTTTTTACTAAAATTGGACTCACCTTTTAGTTGGTGATTAAGTGTGAGCAGGTTAGCTTGTAGATAGCTGTTCCAGAAGCCAGAATGAAGTGAGTGTGTGGGTTTTCCCAGGGAAACAATAGGCTCATGTATTTTACCACAATGGAAAATTTTACAGAACGTTCAAAGGCTGTCCTGTGGGAAGTGGGGTTAGCTGAGAACACGTGTAGTCCTTCAGTTGATTGGGATGCACAGAGCAGTGTTAAAAATTGTTCATTTAATCAGCTTTTCTTCAGACGTAGGAATTTCAGCCTTGATGGTTGACAATTGGAGATGATTCAGTTTACAACACATTGCCTTAAAAAAAGCGATGCCCTTTGGGAAGGTAAATGTAAGAAGCCATCAGTACTTAAATTTGCCAGCCGAAAATTTGTCAGCCTATTTCATTGAAAGGCTAAAGTAATTGCTCAAAGTGAACTGGGCAGGGAGAAGATCTGGGGTCTCTGTATCTGTCTAGAAATTTGCACATGATTTGGGCACATTTAAAGTTCATGCCATGTGAAGGTACAGTGCAGAACTTTCCTGTTCAGCATAGCTTAGGTGAATGATGACGGCCCAATTGTATAAAGATTTTTACAGTCCTTGTTAACTGTCATGAATAAAGACTTTTACTAAGGCTTTGCCTCTAGAGTAGCATAGCCTATTTTATAAGTAGTCCAAGCAAGTGCCCAACAAAGCAGTAGATGTGATGGCACAGTGAATACTGAATGAGGGAAAGTGTCTTACTGTGTATGTCTAAAAATGAACTTTTTTACAGTGCAAAAGGGAGTAATACCTGCCAAGCAAATCTGATATCAACTTGCACGGTGAGAACAGGGCAAAAGCACAATTTTGTTATTGTTCCAAATTGATAATATGATGTCTTTCAACATTCTCAGGAGAATAAAATGTGTCTTTAATTCCAGTTGGTTTTGCAAGTGTCAGTGCTCATGGTATTCCTCTTCCAATTGTACTGAGGCCAAGCTGTATTGGACAGTAACAAGCGTTTAGGACTGCTTAAGTAACAAGTGCTATCAAAAAGTTTACCTGTGTTTTTCCCTTTTGGCCTTGAGAGGTATTTGACTCCCTTTTCCCTGAATTTGTCTACCGGTTCTAATCACAGCGTTCTCTTGGAAAGGAAAAATGAAAGACTTTTTCTCAAGATCATGTGGTGTTTATCCTTACACAAATTGTAGTTAATTTACAGGAATGATCTGTCCTGCTTTTTTGTTAAATACTCAAATGAACTATCCAAAGCTTTAAGTAAAAATAGTAGATCTGTAGAGTTTGCATAGGGAAAGCTTGCTGTAAATAATCTGAATAGTCTGATTCCAAATACATTTGAGTTGAGCAAAATTCTGCTGATTCTCCCTTCGGATGGGTATTCCTTTATTTGTTTTAATGTCAGCCCCCCATCATTGCTTGTAAGAGTGCATTTAAAGTAATTGGTTGAGTTTACGTTCTGAAGTTTCATGCACACAAGTTTATTAAAGTCCTGTATTTTAAAAAATTTAACAACTTAGTATGTCCAGGGAGAAGAGTTGATTTCATAATTTTAATCTTTTTCCTTAAAAAGTTTAATCTGGGCTATATCAGGTTTTTGATATGAGAGTGGTTTAAACCCAATGCAGATTTTTTTTAAATTTGCATTTTATTGGCAGACATTTATGCTGAAGGATCACAGCTCTTAATTTACCTTTCAGTTTTTTTCACAGTAAAGCCTGTTTCCTTGCTTTGCAGTTTTTATTTTGTAAAAACTTAATATGTGATTTTTGTGCTGATTATCAGTTACATTCTTCCATCTAGTAAGAGGGTTTATGTTGCTCAATAAGGCCCATGGCATATTATGTAGATGTTCATGTGTGGATTAGTGATGACTTTCACAAATGGCAGGCACTGCATCATCCAGCTGTGGTACATACCTAGACCTAGTTGTATTTTATTTGTCACCTCTGGGAAGTAATTTTTTCCTTGTATAGACATTCAACTGAAAAGAGGCTTGAGAACGTCCTAAGAAAAGGCATGCTAGAATGCATTTCCTTTGCATGTTACTGTGATAATTAGTCAATTCCCATCCCAGTGTGAATTTAAGGTCACTTTTTAAACAGCAGGTTAGACACACAACTTTTTGACACAGGGAAATACATTTGGGATTGTCATTTAGATATGTTGTATTTATAAGTGAATGTGAATCCCACTCCTGTTATATCCCTACATAAAAAAAATATTTTTCTCTTTGTAGAACTGACAGTGCATCAGCTGACCAGGACAGTTTAAAATATTCTTCATCCAGAGATCGGGGCAGTTCTGCCTCCTATGGATTACAACCCTCAAATTCAGCTGTGGTGTCTCGGCAAAGACACGATGATATCAGAGTCCACACTGACATACAGAATGAAGAAAAAGGTACCCAGATTGCTGTTTCATGTATGAATTGTGAGGGGACATTCAGGGAAAGGCAGTAAACTGCAATGGTGGAGAAATTTTTGTTATTGTTTGGTTTTTTTTTCTTCCCTCCCGAAAAAAAGGCAGCGAACTGATTTGTCTTCACAACACAGTATCACTGTTTTGGGAGATTTGTCAGGGATCAAAGAAATGTTGTGGTTGATGTGAATAGTGAGAAAAGTATGCAGTTGCATTAGGAGAAGAATGCAAGAGAAGACTTGATGTGTTAACAGAATAAGCACTTTTTTCTGAAGAATAATATTCTGAATGTGTCTGGTCTTTAGGCTGCAATTTCCTCCTGAATACTCTCCAGTACTTCTGAGATTTGTCTAAACAGGCTACTAAGCTGGTCTGCTGCCTATTGTAGCTTTACTGCACCAAAGTGGAATCTTTGTTTAGTAATCAGATCTATATTTTCATCCTTAATGGCAGTTTCTGCTTTCGTGTACCTTAGTCTGACTTCATATAAATCATGTGATGTGTGATTCATACATTTTTACTGGTTTTGATTTTTTTTATTGTTAGGATGGGAATACTATCTCTAGAAAATAGCTAAACATTCAGACTCATGTCTTTTTTTGTATTTATGAAAAAGAAAATCTATATTCTGATTTTTTTCTTTCTTTAATGGCCAAGTACAGTTATCAAATTGAAGGATTTCTTTCTTGTGGAGACACTTTTTGACTATGTAAATCTTCAGGCAGGCCAGACTCAAAAACAGTCTCACAGGAATAGTAGTGTGGGAGTTTTTGTTCAGGAACCTACAAAGTATTTGAACTCCCCCTACTTCTCTGCCCTGTAACTGACTGTAAATAATTGCTGTATCTTAAGGGAAGTTACGGCTGGGTGCAAATTAATTTTTTTATAAGTAGACGGTAGTGTTAGTAGGTGGCAGAAGCATGAAGCATGTTTATCTGCATAGTTTGAGAACCTTAAGATTTGTTTAACATCAGTAGGGAAACTGCTTAGGAAGTGAGTGTATTTGTCTGCTAATGTGGAATGTACTGTGTTTAACACAGACTGGCATAGAAGGTTGTTCTTATAATTTGAAGGGTGCCAGTATTTAAAGAATGTACTGGCACTGTAGTGAAATAGTAAGTTTTGGACAAATTTGGAGAAGTGGTTCGTGAAGTTGCTGGGAAAGTGCCTTTTGAGAAGAAAAATGTACCTGGCTCTCCCTCCAGTACTGTATCTTGCAGGGCATGTCTCTGCTAGCTCAGCACTTCGTGCTGTTTTGTTCAGGTGTGACTTGAAAAGAGGTGATTAGGATATTCTGATTATAAAACCAAGTTCCAGGGATCTCTAGTTTATTTTTATTATTGGAGAAATTTGTAAACTTACAGATGCAGAATGGTTTCTTTGTTTACTAAGATTTTTCAATTCTTCTGCCAGCATGAAATTTTCGTTTGAGATTTTTCTGTCCTGGCTTCCATACACCCCCTACCCACCTCCTCCCAGTTTCTGGTGTTGATAATAAAAATTACTTCCAAATTGATAATTCCTGGGAGTTTTTCAGGTTTGAAAACCTCCAAGGATGTGACTCTTGTGTTTAGGCTCAAATGTGTTAATTGCTGTTAGAAGTTACTTCCTTCATAGAACAGTGTTGGTTTGTTCTGACAAAATAATGTCAAGGTGGCATGCCTGCTAGGTTATGTTTAAAAACTGAGCTGTAAAAAGTAATATTGTAAATCTAAATAGACACAAACTATCTTTACTGTAATTGTAGTTAACTAATTACAAGTGAGACTTTGCACAGGGTTTTCTCTAATGGTAGGGTAGCCCTATGTGTATAGGAATGTACAGATGTATACTGGTAGTTAACATCTGCTTTTTATCAAAAGCTTTGCCTTAAAGAAACATTCTTTACATCTACTAAGGTCCAGGTTCACCTCAAGGTTTGAACTTACTTTTTTTATCTATCCTTTAGTCTCAGTAGGCAGCCTCTTGCGGGGAGCCACCTCTCCTTTTCCCCAGACTTTCTTTTTTACATTGAAGCAGGTGGACTTGTGGACATATCTTTTCTGAAAGAAATCTTGCATATTTTTTGTTGCTCTGGGTTTAATTTTATTAGTTGATTCTTCCCTGTCTTGGACAGGGAAGGCACTTGAGAAATCTTCCTTGGAAGTGAGCTCTAATAGGTTGAGTGAAGTACTGGGCAGGTTCAGGGGACAGTTTCACTTCTCTGCAGTATTGATGGGAAGAACCTGCCCCTCCAAGTGGTGTGGCAGGCTGGAAAAATTCCCAGTCTCAACATTTGAGTATGTTTATTCTTGTGGATCTAGGGGTAAGATCAATTGAATTACTCAAAATTATGCTTTTGTTTTCATTTTATATTCTTACCAAAAATGTATCTTAAGTGGGAGAACGTAGGATTGAGTTTAATTAAGGATGGTACCAGTATTAGTGAAAATGTTGACCTCTTTATGTTTAGGAAGAGTCGTTCAAGCTGTGCAAACAGATAATATTTGTCTTTTCAAAAGCTTTCTCTTTTTTTGGCCATTTTACTGAGCCTGTGTGGTGCATTTCTAGCAAAAACAGAACGCAGATTTCGTGTGCATAAAGGAGCAAGTAAGTGAATGTATCTAGCCATGTGTATTAGCAGTTTGACCTTGTATTTTACAAAGCCTTTCATGTCAAAGTAATAAAAAAACATTAAATGCAACAAAATCGACGTTAAACTTTATGGCAATAGTGTTTTTTTCATGTGCTTCAAGAAAAAGACAGATGAGATTCTAATTCTGTGGCCTGGAAACTCTGCAGGGTATAACAAAACATTGATGCATGTGGAAGTGAAAAACGAAGCTAAAGGAGGTGGTAGAGGATAGGGCTGCTAATTTGCATATGAATTGAATAACTCACAGCTCAGCACCCTGCTGAATATATGTTCTGAGAGCCTGTTTTAATGTCACATTGGTCTGTCCACAGGTGGCTACAGTGTCAATGGAGGATCTGGGGAAAATACTTATGGTCGGAAGTCGTTGGGGCAAGAGCTGAGAGTTAACAATGTGACCAATCCTGATTTTACCAGTGTTCCGCATGGGAATCGTGCTTTAGCCACAAAAGACATGAGGAAATCACAGGGTAAGGACATTGCTGATTTTCAGGAAGAGGGTGTCTCTTTCAGCAACATTTCCTGTGTTCAGGATATGAAGAGAAGCTCACTGTGATAAGGCAGTCTATATGGATTTTAATTTTTATGATATATGATTAGATGATGTTGATGGAAACTTGTTTTACTTGTTTTGTCATCTTGGTTTTGCTATTCCTTGTGTTGAGGCTTCCTCCATAGGTTTGGCAGATCTCTCAACTACCTGGCTTAGGCTGTCAATCTTTCAATTTCCTTTAAATGGCTTTTGAACCCTTACTTAGGTTAGCCAGATTTGGCTAAGAGATCTCTAAGAAGCGAATTTGCTTTGGATTTGTTGCAAATTGATGCCTGAGTAAAAAGTTGTTAATTAGTGAGCCCCCAGTGTGGGAAGAGCAGCAGTGGCTGGGAGCAGCTCAGCCGTTCCCTGTTCTCCCTGGCTGCAGGACAGGCAGCGATCAGATCCTGCCAGCTGATCACTCAGTCCCTGTGTGTGTCCTCCTGAGCCTGCCACTGCTCCTGCTCCCCCTTGCTCAGCTGAGGGGTAGAGGCCAGGGAGGAACTGAAAGCATCCTAAGAATGTGGGCAAGGTCTTGGGTGATGCAGCAAGAACAAATTTGGACTTTCAAGAGGGTGCAGGAATGCTGGGCTAGTGTTTTTGAGGAAGAAGGCTTCACTCTTCCCACTATTTGAGGTTTGAGTCATAGTTTAAAAAAAAAAAACCAAAAAAGTTATTCCGAGCATTTTTGAATGAAAATAGAAACTTTATGACTAAGCACTGTCACTTATTGCATCACTTAGTATAAGTAGTAGTTGAGCCAGTGGTAAAAACTGCCTGCTTTATGCCAGGCACGTTATAAACATGAGGACTTGCTGTTTCTTCTCAAGGATTAATATTTCAGAGGAGACAAAAGAATGTTCAGTGTGCTTTGCAGGTGGAAGAACTGAGGTGTGAGTGGTGACATGACTGTTTCAAAAATGTGATTTTAGGAATGGATTAAACAGAGACTTACAATCCCATTCTGGTGTCTTGATAGAAAATTATGTGGTTCTTTCAGTGTCTTTTTATGTCTGTAGAGGAAATAGAAAACTCTTCAAATAAAAAAACTTTCTGCCAGTACTAAATAGTAGTAAATTCAGACTGTTCTCCTGGGTATGTGAGCGTCTCTTTAATCCCTAAAAAGTTAGGATATATGATTTTGGATGACTGAAGTTTCTGCCTATGACTTGTATGTTTTCTCTCCTTGAGATGTCAGATTCCAAGAGTTTCTCCTTTTGAACTTGGCTGTCTTTGATTGTTGTAGGTTTCAGCGAGTCATTTTGGTTTTTCATATCTTCTTTAAAATACAATGGGATTATGTTGCAACAAGATTTTGGGTTTTAAATTCTTTGATGTTTTCTTGTTAGTATATTCATTAAGCAATTTTAAAAATAGTCTTCTGTGAGTGAGTTAGCATGTGGCTGAGACCTTGCTGAATCTTCACAAAGTGGATGTGTCCTGGTTTAGGGAGCAGCTTGTTTTTATCACGAGGTTTTCTTGAAATACTATTTGTTGAATTATTTTTTGTTTAATCAGAAGTCTAATTTAACCGTACCTCACACCCTTTTTTTCAGTTCCATATATGTAGAAGGGAACTACGTCCAGGTTTTTGTGTAGTAGTAAACCAGTTCAGCTTAGTTCTGAACAAGTTCTACACAGGTACTAGGCTGTCCACGAGAAGAAATGAAATATTTTGGTAGCTAAATTAAGATTTTACATTTAACTTTCTTTTTACAAAAGTTTAAAACCAATCAGGATTTATTTTTAATTTTTTTTCTCAAATTACTATTATGACTTATTGATTTCACGCATACACATATTGGACAATACAGGTACTGTTGATAAATGCTGGAGGAAAAAAGAAATACTTGCTTTTTTCAGAGCGACCGTTGTCTTATTCTGACGAGTCTCGACTGTCAAATCTTCTTCGGAGGATTACTCGGGAAGACGACAGAGACCGAAGACTGGCTACTGTAAAGCAACTGAAAGAATTCATTCAGCAACCAGAAAACAAACTGGTCTGTCATTCTTCCTTTTCCATAGCGTTGGGGTATTTCTTGTTTTATAAAACTGTCTTTTTCAAATCTGAGTGTAGGGATATGTCTGCAAGGATTATCTGGTATACAAGGAATTTCATTCCACAAGAAAGGAAGAGTGTATTCCTGGATTGTCTGTCTTGTTTCCATAATTCAGGAAATGTTTTATTAGGATGTATTGCCTTAAACCAAACTGCTGAATGCCTGAACTGTAGGAATTAACGTGGAATGTGTTTGGCTTTCTTTGCTGTTTGGAGTAGCCTCTGGATCCCTCAGCAAGGAGGCAGAGGGAGAAGGAAGTGGTGTTGTCTTGTTCAAGAACTGTTTCTGTATTTTAAATTAAAAATACACAGGTATTTGGTCTAGTGAACAGCTCATCTGAGAGCTACTCAGCTTTCTAACTAAACTTCTCTGTATGTGGATTCCCTTTCATGGGAAGAGAGCTAAGTCTTTGTTTTCATTACATCTTTAGGATTTTTGGTGGTTTCTTGAAGTCTGTAATGTCCTCAAGTGTTTTTTAAAGATATGGGGATGGGAAGGGAAGTATCCCACTGTGGGTATAAATATTTAATAGTACGTATTTTGAAATGAAATATTAAAGAGCATATTGTCTGACACATCTCCCCCACTGCTTTGGAGAGCTTAAGAGTTCTCCAAGGACTGAAGAAGCAGGAAGTGATGGTTTAATATCCTGCCACTCATTTGCAAGCCATGCTCTGATACTTTAGTTGTGGGATCTGTATCTGCCCTTATTTATAAGAAATTGGTTCATCTTCTCATTGTCTGTTAATTAACCAGTGATAATTGTGCTCTTTTCCAAAGGCCATGAGGCTTGAATATGGGGAGTATTCTAGTCTGTTGACCTAGGTGTAAGCGGCCCCTGTGCAAGCCTAGTTAGCACTTCAGCTTTCCTCTTGTTACTACAAGGGTTTAGGAAGTAAATGCTTTCCACAGTTATGCTGTGGGGTTTTTTTTAGTTACTTCCATTAGTCCCCATGAGGTTTTCCCCATTTTTAAATTTTATTTTGTAACTACATCTTATTTAGGTTTGTACTGAAATTGCCATTCTAATGTCTAACTCGGCGATGACAAACTTTGTTAGTGGTCAGAATATTAAAAGTCTGTCACAGAGAAACTTGGTTAAGCTTCTCTGAGCTCGCTAATGAGAATAACATCAGATGTCAAGTGATATCAAGGCCAGAACTTCATAACGGCCAGTGTTTAACCTAGCAGTTGTTCCTGCAGTTCTTGACTGCTAAGTGTAGTTTAACAGAGTTCTTTTCATTCCCCGGTTGAAATATGAGTTCAAAGTAAAGTGGTAGAAGTCTCTTGTCATCTAATGGTGTCCTGCTTCACCATTATAAAGCTTCTAAATTATATAGATGCCTTTTCCTTTTTAGCCTCTTTTGCAGATACCAGACACATTTTTAAAATGCCCTTGTGAGTTCTCAGGGGTCAAGCATGCGGATTGCTGTCCCCCCACCCTCAAAAGTGTGATGTTTCTCAAAACTTACAACAAAAACTGGGTACCATCCGCTGTGCTAGAGAGGAATGTCTTTCTGAAGAGGACAGACCTTTTTATTAACTTGTCAAGAAAATGTCCTGTTAATGTTATACAGTTGCAGCTAATGTGTGATTTTTCAATCAACTCACTAATGTGGCAGGGGTTTAGTGCATATTAGGAAAACAAGTCTTTCTGGTTATGTTTACTGAGAAGCACTGGTTCATCAATAATGCTTCATCCTCAAAATCATATTTCATTTCACTGGAGTGCAGGGTTGCCTAAGTACAAACTTTAACACTTCTGATTGTATTGTGTGTTCTATTAAATCTTCTGGTGATACAATTGATTGATTAGCATTAGAGATTTGGTCTTTAGTAGATGCTACTCGTGAGCTGTGTGTTGAGTCTTCCATGGTGATGTAATGCTGTCGGCAAGAACTAGGCTTGGAACAGACCTTGATAGCAAGCTGCCAGTATTTTCATGGCTACTGTAAATAAATATCAAATATAACATCTAGGATAATATTGCAGTATTGCTTAATATAGTTCATGCTAGTCTGCAGTGGCCATGGAAAGCATAATGGCATTCTCTTGGCAAGGAGAGCTGGCAGTGTTGTGTTTAATGTGGGTGTAAACAGGACCTATCGTGGAGACAGTATTGGGCAATTACTGTGCTTATGCATTTTATGTATCTTATATTTATTACAGGTACTAGTTAAACAACTGGATAATATCCTGACTGCCATTCATGATGTGCTCAATGAAAGGTAAGCTGGAAAAATGCTCCAAAGGGGAAAAATAATGACAGCATTAGATTTGAAATAGAGAGGGGAAAGATTAAGAGAAATTAATTCACTGGCTTTGCATGAGTGTCCCATTGCAGGAACAGAATGAAATTAGGGGGGAGTAAAGACTCTTAGGCATATCAACAATACTGTTGGACTGTCTAGAGTACACTTCCCTTGGAGAGAATGTGGAGGCAGCAGTGTGGCTTGGGTGCTGTAGGCAGTGTGGAGTCTGTCTCAGGTGTGTTCAGTCAGCTGGTGTAGCTGTGCACTGCTGTGCTGGTGTAGCTTCCGAAATGAACTGAAGCTTTTTTACAAGCTGATTCATTTCCATCCAATTAAGAGCGTATGTAGAGGATACTGAGGTTTGTGTGGGCTTTTAGGTGCTTAGGTCAGTGTTATTACCCAGTCAGCTGCCTGTTAAGAATTATTTCTATTGGATAGTGTGTTGCAAGTAGAATAGCACTTTTGCCTACTTTTATTCAAGTTGACTTGCTCCATAGAAATAGTATTTCTTAGAATTTTAACTTTGCCACTGCTGCCATTAAGTAGGAGAGAGAAGCAGCTTCATTTCTGCATATATTTTCTTTCGCTTTAGAAAATGCTTTATTTTGTTCATGCTTCTGTTCTGCTGTCATGGCTGGAGATCCCAAGTGTCTTTTTTTCTCTCCAAAAATTGCAGTAGCAAATTGCTTCAAGAATTGAGACAGGAAGGAGCTTGCTGTCTTGGCCTTCTTTGTGCTTCTCTGAGCTACGAGGCTGAGAAGATCTTTAAATGGATTTTTAGCAAATTCAGTTCATCCACAAAAGATGAAGTTAAACTTCTTTATTTGTGTGCAACCTACAAAGCGCTAGAGACTGTAGGAGAAAAGAAAGCATTTTCATCTTTAATGCAGGTAAGACTACGAGTTAAAACAGGATTATGAATTATTTTCTCAGTGCAATGCTTGAATGAACTTTTTAGACTGGAATGAACGGGAAGTGATGCTGTATTGACATAATAAGTAAATATCATTATGGCTGGGAGGGAACTTCCTGACTGAATGGGATTCTTTGACTCTGGCTACATTAGAGAGGAATGACAAGTCTTTGTAGGATGATACATATTTTGATGCAACTTTCTAGTATTTATGGCAGAGCCAAGAAGAAGAATCTTGTTGAGGACAAAAAGAGAACTGACATGAAATGGTACACAAAACTCAACCTTTTGATTATTTTGTGCTGCCTCCTATTTACAGTTTTTAACTTGAATTGTGGATAGATCTGAGAGGGAGTAGGATGTGTGCAGACAAGATACGGTCCCCTTGTTCACGTTTTAGGGTCTCTTATTTTGGGTGTAGAACAGCTATGGCCTGGTCTGTGCTCCATTTAATAGTTACTTTACAGAGGCAAAAAGCTTCAGCAGGAGAAATAGGACTTAAAACAACTCACAGTTGTTCTGTGCTAAAGAACTGAAGAAAAGTGTTCCCTGGCTCTGCCATATTTCAAGCAAATGCCACCTTGAAGTGATTATTTTCAAGCAGTGTATGTGATGCTTTTTACATTTTGTTCCTGCATAAGGAGTGGAGTTTTGTTGTTTGAATCAAAGTAGTTTGTTACAATGTGTTCTCTCACATGTTTTAATGAAGTGAAACGTCTGGTGGCTTTGCTTTACTTTTCAGCTTGTAATGACCAGCCTGCAGTCCATCCTAGAAAATGTTGATACACCAGAGTTACTGTGCAAGTGTGTCAAGTGCATCCTTTTGGTGTCTCGGTGCTACCCACACATTTTCAGCACCAATTTTAGGGTAAGCTTTCTTCGTGCTCCGTTTGTTCTTTCTAGAACAGAAATGTTGGTGCAGCAAATTGGGTAATTCCTCTGTTTTCACAATTGCTTTCCAGGACACAGTGGACATTCTGGTTGGGTGGCACATAGATCACACTCAGAAACCTTCTTTGACGCAACAGGTCTCTGGTGAGTTTGGCCGTGGAGAGTCTCAGAGCCTGCTCTGGCTTGCAGATGTTGTGGGTTTACTTACACGAGTTTGGTTCTACTGACGTGAAAGTTGACATAAAACCAAATTGAGTTTCTGGCTACATAGCCAAGAGACCTTGTTCCTAACTTTTTAGTAAATTTGCATTTGCCATTTTATGCTAATTCTGGAAAAATGGGATGCTTTATTCAGGGTACCTTTAAACACCAATTGTTTTGTGCAATTCTATAACAGTCTTTAGTAATTTATAGGTCTTAGTATAGCCTCTGTGAAAGGATATATTTTTTACTAAGTACTTTCAGAAAATCTTCATGGTAAAGATACTGTACTGGCATTTAAAAAATGGGGAAAGTTTTTCCTATAGCTTTATCAATTTTCTTGGGAGTTATTTACAGCAAGTGAATAACATAATAGATGTTTCTTGTGTCATAGCCCTAGATTCTATCCTTAGTGTTTAACTGCTGCGGGGCAGAACTGAACCTTAAAATGATTTTTGCAAAAGAACAGAAGAAGGAGATACAATTTATATTTGTTTTAAAAACATCTAGTGTTAGTATTTTCATGTAGATGACCTTCTCTTAGCTCAGCAACTTTTCCCTCAGCAATATGCAACTAAAATTTAATGATTGTGTGTTACCCTGTATTAATTGGCTTGGTTTTTTTTATACAGGATGGCTGCAGAGCTTGGAGCCCTTTTGGGTGGCTGATCTTACTTTTTCTACCACACTCTTGGGTCAGTTTTTGGAAGATATGGAAGCTTATGCTGAGGTAAACAAGACTTCATGGTATATACCAGAGTTAACTGTTATGGTTTTCTTAATAAATCCACAGCTGTGATTTTTATGGCTGTATTACATTTGTAGAAAATAAAATTACATGGCTTTCCTGGGGAAAAGAGGACCAAATTATGGACTATACTTCAGTCATGTATAATGACCAACTGCGCAAATACTTATGAACTATATAATTAGTATCACAACCAAGCCTTCAGCCATTGTTGATGGAGAATATAATGTTGTACTAAAACTAAAAGCAATTGACCAAACAGGAATGCCTTCATTTTTAAAGAGCTGATGTGAAGACAATTCATGGTCTTTCCTTGCTCTTTTCTTTAATTGTCCAACCTCAGAGTGTTTCAGAACTAGTAACTGTTGGGAGGAGAGAGGAAATCTTAATGCTTCAAAAGACTCATGATAAACCTGTCTTTTTTAAAATAAAGCAGCAGATTATATTGTGCTGGAAATAATGCAGCAGGAACTGATGGAAAATTAGATTGTATTCATTTAATGTACTTCACTTTGACTGTGTAACCTTTGCTTAGTTAACAGAGCATAGAGTTTATCTGATATGCTGTCTTTTGCTGTGTATGTGCTCAAATGAATACATACTTATAGGGGGATTATGCTATATTGTGTATGTTAACATGCAGGTCCTGTAGGTAAAATTGTACTTGGAGCATAATTTGTTTCACTCAAAGCAGAATCAATAATTTGGTCAGTGTCCTTCTCTGTACACCAGGGCTTCTGCTGGGGCAGCTTTAGGATTCACAGGGCAGAGCAGTAAATCACTGCTTATCAAGCTGGCTGCTGCTCTGGTCAAAGTGTGTATTCTTAGTCATGGAAGAGTTTTGAGATAACGTGTGCTAACATGGAGGAGGTGCTTCCAGCCAGTGTGTTTATCTCCCGGTGGGGCAGACCAAGGCTGCAGCTATACTAATGAGATCAGCACTTCTGGGAATGTTCCCAGGCACTGGTGCCAGCTGGCATGGAGTAGTCTGTTAGTGAACTCTTAGTCTCCAGATCAACAGCTTGCATGTGTGATGGGAATGGCCAGTCAAACATCTCCACTCCAGTGTGGGGATGGGAGTTTTTTGGAAGAGTGGTAAAAGTGTGCAGACAGCTGTTGTAACAGTGCTGCAATACAGATGATCATGTTCAGGGACCAGGAACTTCATAAGCCTCTGGTTTAATTTATGATTTATAGTCTGAGTACTTTGTTCCAGTGACTAAACTCATTACTACTCTGTGCCTTCTCGTTGTCATTGTGTGCCTATATCCCACCTTTGTATGTGTGTGTAGTTAAGGGATATTGGATAAATACATCTGTGGTTGGATTGTACAATTTAATGTCTGGAAAAGAGATGAAGTATTTTCAATCTCATGTTTTGATCTTTTACCCATGTGTGAGTTAATGATGCGTGCTGATACGTGAACCTCGTGTGCTGCAGGACCTCAGCCACGTGGCTTCTGGGGAATCGGTAGACGAGGACATTCCTCCTCCCTCGGTGTCGCTGCCCAAACTGGCTGCACTTCTGCGAGTGTTCAGCACTGTGGTGAGGAGCATTGGGGAGCGCTTCAGCCCCATCAGAGGACCACCAATTACAGAAGCTTATGTAACTGATGTAAGAACTCAGTTTGCTTTGGTTTTCTTTGTTGTTCACCCGATTTGTTACCAGACAGCAATGCCATTCACTGAATTTATTTAGGTTTTATGAATGCTACGTGAATATGTATATTCTCAGCTTTGAGTAAATATTTTTTTCCAAGAAATACGCTACAATAATTTTATTAAATTATAGATTGTGATAGTGGCACGTGGGAATTTTATCAGAAACTAACTTTTTTAGGCATTTTAACTTCATGTGGCTATGTTTGCTTTTTATCTTTGAAACTATGTTGCTGTTTATTCAGGTAACTATGCTGCTATAGAAACTTGAATTCTAGTTTGATTTTATAAAATGTGATGTTTTTTATTCCTGTTGAAATTGTACCCATTTAATCTGATAACAAACTTCACTAGATCTATAGTATAGGGTGGTGTAAACTCAGAATAAATATTATCTAATATGCTATGTAGCTGCTACACTTCTGTAATGGATGAGGAGATAAGATAAAAATACCTGCATCCAAAGTCTTGTGGTTGCTGGATGACCTGCACAACTGGAATTTATGCCCTTGCAGAATTTTGTGAGGGACACAACTTCTTGGACAGATAATTGTATGGAATTCCCAGCTGAAGACAAGACAGTTATGTAACTTCTGCCTTAATCTGCAGAGGATTCTTGTGACGAAAGCTCAAGAAAAATCGTCTGTCTTTTGCAGGAGGAGTTCTGGTGATGTTAGTTGGAGCTGAACAGAATTGTGAATAATGAACTTGGGTTTTGTAGGTCTCTAACTGAATTGGAAACCAAGCAGTTGAAAGTTTGTTTTTTCTTACACTTGTGAAGTGTAATGCCAAGATTATTCAGGATAGAATTGACCAAGCTGCAGAGTAGGTGATGCGACAGGATGTCAAATGGGTGTGAATACAATTAAATAGCATCTCTTTTTAATGGAGTTTAACTCAGTTGTGTTTTTAATTTCGCAGGTTCTGTACAGAGTTATGAGATGTGTGACTGCAGCAAACCAAGTGTTCTTTTCTGAGGCTGTGCTTACAGCTGCCAATGAGTGTGTTGGAGTTTTGCTTGGCAGCCTGGATCCCAGTATGACCATTCGCTGTGACATGGTCATCACCTATGGATTGGATCAAATGGAAAATTGTCAGACTTGTGGCACTGACTATGTCATTTCGGTCCTGAATCTGTTGACACTGGTTGGTACATGTTTTTATTTTTGTGGGGGACTACTAGAAAAACAGAATTTTGATTAGTCTTTAATAATTAGTAAAAATTCAAGTAAAGATACTTATTTTGGTTTTTATCTTCAGATTGTTGAACAAATAAATACAAAACTACCATCATCATTTGTAGAGAAATTATTTATACCAGAGTCTAAACTACTTGTTCTTCGTTATCATAAGGAGAAAGAGGTAAGAGTAAGTAACTTCTACAGGTGTATTCCAGCAGCCTTTATGCATTTCCTAGAATATATAAAGCTGTAAAACTTAGCTCATCTTAAATATGTTTTTTAGTCTGACTGAATATCTGAAAATTCTGAAAAGGCACATATAGCTACTTCTTGGTTTTAGCATTTAGATTTGATAGGAGTTGTTGGTAAGTTTGCCATCATTCCAAATAGAAGAGTCCTTAGTTCATCTGGCTTTGATACTCAACGTTTTAGGTGGATGATCAAGAAAATAATTAGTAGACTCTGTAAGTAAGAGGTACAGAAAACTGAAGATCAGTATGTGTATTAGACTAAGTTATTCATAGATAAAGATGAGTAATTTTGAATTCTTTGTTGCTGATTAGTATATTTTATGATTTGTTCTAATCAGTTATTGCTGTGATTATGTTGTCAAGGTTGTTGCAGCAGCCCTTGCTGTATACCAAGCTGTATTGAGCCTGAAGAACATTCCTGTTCTGGAGACTGCTTACAGGTTGATTCTAGGAGAAATGACCTGTGCTCTAAATAGCCTTCTCCATAGTTTACATCTTCCTGAGGCCTGTTCCGAAATCCAGCATGACTCTTTCAAGAAGCTTATATCCAATGTGGATAATGCCAAGTTTGTTGTTATATTCGACCTCAGTGCTCTAAGTACTATTGGAAATGCTAAAAACTCATTAATTGGGGTGAGTGGAAACTCTATGGACAGTTCATGCAATGCGTGTAAAACATACTTTATTACTTAAAAATAATGTATTACACCAGTAGGGCACACATGTATAACTAAAATGATCATATTTGTCTCCAAACTTCCTAAGTTTTAGAAAAACTTCCAGTATTAAAACTGCGGAGAAGCAGTGGGTGAATTGTATCTCTAGTTGGTGCATAATGAAGAGCAGTTTCTAGGGAAGAGCATCTTCTCAGAGTTATTAATGCTAAGATCATCATAGTAATTGCTTTTGAAAATCAAGACAAATAAAAGCAGCTGTTGTGTGTCCTTTGGTAGTATATCAGCCATATGAAAACACTTTCCAGATCCTTCCATATAAAAACGTGAACTGCTTTTAACAGACTTCTAAAAAATGGGAAAGAAAATAGTTAGAATTATGGTCAGAAAATAATAGAGTTAAATTATTTCCTGGGGGGAAAAAGCAAAAGACATTAATTAATGGTATGAAGATTGCAGTTAAAAGTAGATCCTATTTCTTATGTTTCTGTGCTTGTGTTGCAATTGTTTTGTAGATGTGGGCCCTTTCACCGACTGTGTTTGCACTGCTGAGTAAAAACCTGATGATTGTTCATGGTGACATAGCAGTTCACTTCCCTGCTGTCCAGTATGCAGTGCTCTACACGTTGTACTCACACTGCTCCAGGTATGAGCTTTAATAATTCAGCAGTATTTTAGGAGCACTAGGATGGACTGATCTGAATAGAATGTATTGTTGGAGGGATGAAATTAAATAGGCTGATACAATGAAGCTTTTGCCCAAACTTCCTTGATTAGTTTTTACTTTCATTAATTGCAGGGAAGCTGTATCTCAGCCAGGAAAGCATATCCTGGCTTGAAGTTGGCCTTTTATTCAAAGGCAGATTAGGAGTATTGTGTTTGAATAGAGATAACTGAGGGAGAACTCTAGTGGAAGTAAATGAGGAAAGATTATTTATTATTTTACTTACTGATAGATCTGAGAGAGGTAATGAGATGTAAACAACAGATGTAAATACATTTCAGACCTTATTAATGCAAACTGTTGTCAAAGTAAGGGAATATACCAGTTTAATTGTTACTCTTTACATTCTTAGTTGTGGTGATTTTTCACAAAGCGTTGGATACCAGACACAGTTGAGAGCAGGTTACTGGCCTGCATGGGCTGATGGCAAATTGTAGCTTTGTTTTAGGCTAGGGATCAAAATACTTGGATTTTGACATAGTGTGGTTTGTATGTGTATGTGTTCATTGCTGCTGATTGTCGTTGTTCTCTCCCCTCCTGTAAACTCTAGGGAGGTATCTCTAATCTTGGGGTAGTTTTACAGTTTAGTTTTCCTTGCCTTTTCAGGCATGACCATTTCATATCCAGTAGCCTCAGTTCTTCCTCTCCCTCTCTGTTTGATGGAGCAGTTATAAGTACTGTAACCACAGCAACAAAAAAACATTTCTCAATCATACTGAACCTTTTGGGGCTACTGCTTAAGAAGGATAACCTTACTCAAGATACCAGGTAAGGAAAATTTTCTTAGAAATTGGGATTTTTTTTTTGTCCAGTAGAATACATTAATTCAGAAACCAGGGTAATTTTAATTTGTAAAACTTGGGGGTAAATGTAACCATTCAAATATTTGGGATTTTTAAAATGTTAATAGTGAAATTGTGGAAAAAAAGCAGCTGCTTCCTTTTATACATGAAAACTAGAAAGGTTTAAACCATCCTAAGATCTATCCAGTAGAAGCAGAGCTATCAAACTTTACTGAAAGAAAGGGTTTGCTCACTGAAAGTACCCTTTTGCAATACTTGCCATCCTGTATTACCAAAATGCTGTGAAAGCTGGGGACATTTTTAAAGTTACGAAGTACATTGTTTAAAAAGTATGAACTATGGTATGATACTGATGTGCAATGTGAAGTAGTTTAAGTTCTATTAGAAAGTACCTTTCTGTAACTGTGTAGAGTGAATAATACTCTTGGTTTTTGAAGGAAACTACTTACAACGTGGGCTTTGGAAGTGGCTCTTCTGATGAAGAAATCAGAAACATATGCACCGTTATTTTCTCTCCCATCTTTTCATAAGTTTTGCAAAGGACTTCTAGCAAACAGTAAGATATTGCATGTTTTTACTTAACTGTCTTTTACATTTCAAAATTAAGTACATAAATAGCTTTGTCCCACTGATAGTAGCAACTGTACTTGTTTCATTTACTTTAAGGATGCTTCGAGGTTGTATTGTGCAAGAGCTTACACTCTTCTTATGATTTTTTTTTAAAGTGGATCCCTGCCTGTTATTTAAACAATTAATTTTCTTAAAATAAATTGCAATCTTAAGAGATTTGACACATCACTGACATTTTTGGTAGATCCATTTCCCAGTCACAAATCATTATTTATCAAAAGCACTGGAACAGTTCTGTGATGTGATGTATTCAATTCCAAAATCTGTAAATAATATGGGAACAAATGCAGAGTAGTGCAGAAGTTACCTAATTCCAGCAAGAATAACTTTCTTTTTCTTCTTTCAACTCCTTAATTCAGCACTTCTGGAAGATGTGAACATTTGTCTTCAAGCATGTAGTAGCCTCCATGCCCTGTCTTCCTCCCTTCCAGATGACCTTTTACAGAGGTACTTGCACAGAGTTCTGTATGTTATTCATATTAATAATTAATATAATTAATACATATTTATATTAATTATGCTGATAACGGAGATGTTACCACCTCTTTCCTTTTTGCTGTTGCAGGTGTGTTGATGTGTGTCGTGTTCAGCTAGTCCATAGTGGCGCTCGTGTGAGACAAGCTTTTGGAAAACTGCTGAAGTCAATTCCTTTAGATGTTGTGTTGAGGTGAGTTGCTCAGATCAGCTTCCATGTAAAAAATGGTTTAGTTTCTTCAGTGCCACTTAACCTGAAAAGTAAATGCCAGTGGACTGTCATCCTACTGTCTTAGTTCAAAATCAAAAAGCATGAGCTTACGATGGTAGTTCTGGGATGATGGTTGGGCTTGATGATCCTAAAGGTCTCATCCAGCCCTGGTGATTGTATGATTCTGAGTGTCTTGCAGGTCTGAGAACAGTATGTAGTACACAAAGTAATTAACACATTTGATAAGCTGTGCATCACTTCTTGGAGCAAATACTGAATACCTGTAAGGTCCATGTTGTCCAGAGCTTCAGCAGTATTATGTCCTATAATTTGTCTTGAAGACCTGAACTCTGAAAGCACTTGCTATTAATACCAAATCATATATTTAGTTCTAGTCATTACGTTTATCCATATACTGTGTGTGTAACTCCCTTACACAACTTTCTTTGGTTTATTCAAGTACATCATAGCATGGGTTGTTCTCCCTCTCTCTCTTCCTGCAGTAACCGTACCCACACCGAAATACAAGAAATTTCTTTGGCTATAAGAAGTCACATGAGCAAAGCTCCTAGTAATACATTCCACCCCCAGGATTTCTCTGATGTCATTAGTTTTATTTTGTATGGAAACCTCCACCGAACTGGGTAAGAACTTGTTGTAGAACTGAAATCTATGAATGTTGAATTTGTAGTAAACAAGGTCAAGTTGTATTTAGTTTAAAATCTGTAATTATCATTACAAACTACGTTGCTTTACTTTCAGTCTTTTTTTACACTTTTAAGTATTTATAAACATCTTACACACCTTTAGGCATATTTTCCATTGCTGCTTGGAACTTAATTTTGTGAGAGATTTGTTTGTGACCAATAAGAGAGATGAAGCGTGTACCATATAAACTTGTTACCATATGTACCTGTGTTAATGCCCTGATGTTTTCTTTCAGGAAGGATAACTGGTTGGAAAGGTTATTCTATAGCTGTCAGAGACTGGACAAGAGAGATCAGCCGACCATCCCTCGGAACCTGTTGAAGACTGATGCTGTGCTGTGGCAATGGGCTGTCTGGGAAGCAGCTCAGTTCACTGTTCTCTCAAAGCTACGAACTCCTCTGGGGAGAGCCCAAGATACATTTCAAACAATTGAAGGTAAAGTAAAAAATACACTTTATTTTAATAAGGTTTTTTGGTAAGGTAGTGAAGCTATGGTCTTCATGTCTAAGGCAAGAGGCACAATGTCTTTATTTTTCAGTGCTTATAGATTTTAAAGATGCTGCATAATTACTGTTAACTTGTGATAGATTTTGAGAGATAGCATTGCTATCCCTTGGCACATTTAAATACGATACCATCTGGTAACTCTCTTTTCCCCATGTTGTGGTAAAATGTGTAGGTATTATTAGGAGCCTTGCAGCCCACACGTTAAACCCTGATCAAGATGTCAGCCAGTGGACTACTGCAGACAATGATGAAGGGCACAGCAGCAACCAGCTCAGGCTTGTTCTCCTTCTGCAGTATCTGGAGAACTTGGAAAAATTGATGTACAATGCTTATGAAGGATGTGCCAATGCCCTTACCTCTCCACCCAAGGTTTGTCTGTCTTGCAGTGCTGATGTTGCTTGGAACTGTCTGTTGAAGGAACAGTGTTTTCAGGGTTGTTCAGTTCTTAGCCATGGAATTTCAGAAAAACTTCTCAAACAAAGTTTGAAACTCTTAAAAAACTCTGGCTTTGACTTGGGCTTACTCCTACAGAACATGTTAAACCAGGCTTTGTTTCTGGCATACCAGCTTGTATAGTGGTACAAATCCAGCAAGCCTGTAGTACCTCTGATTTGTAGCAGTCACTTATTTGTAGATTGTCAGCAGTCCTGTTATAAAGTAACACAGTTATTTAAAGCTTTAATTGCTTTTTGGGGAATGTAGTAATTATTTTTAAGCAACATACCCTTTTGTGTAGTTCTAAGTGCAGAGCATTCTTTGCTGTTGAAATAAGCTGTTTAATTACCAGACTTTGATGTGACAGTAATACATAATTTATAGTCAGTTCGTATTAAGGCTTCTGGCTTGTCAGTGTGCCTGGGCGGTTGCATGCTACATGTGATTTCAGGCCATTTACATTAATAAAATTAAAGATCAATTGAAAACTGGAGAAAAGAAACACTCGGGCCTTTGATATAAATCCTAAGTACTTAACTATTTTGGTTTGTACAGAAGAATGTTGTTGTGAAACCTCTTTTCTGTCTCTGAAGGTTATCAGGACGTTCTTTTATACCAATCGCCAGACATGCCAGGATTGGCTGACACGGATTAGACTTTCCATCATGAGAGTTGGATTGCTGGCTGGCCAGCCTGCTGTGACAGTCAGGCATGGATTTGATTTACTCACAGAAATGAAAACTAATAATAGTATCTCTCAGGTACTCCCTTTTCAAACTCTGTAGACTATTGCAAAAATATTCCCCTGATATTCTAAGAGAACTAAGCTAAGGCAATCAGTAGTTATTAAAGCAACTGGTATGTAAAAGAATGAGTTCTTTAAAGCCACATTTTTAATTTGTGTGTTTTTATTGTGGTTGTGATACCATGGATTGGAGGTTAGGATGTACTGAAGACATGTGGTCAAATACCATACAGGAATGAATGCTGTATTCATTCACAGTTTCAGTTGAGCAGTTTCTAATTTAGTGGAAACCTTGTGAACCTGGTGTTGCATTAGTGTGAGGCCATCCCAAGCTTGTGGTAGTGTGATGTCTTTGCTTACCTGTGGGTACGAGAAGTAGGGTTATGTCATGGGGTTATCCTTCCTCAAACTAGCAGATAAATGCAGGGGTGGGATGGGTGGATAAAGAAGTTAAAACCTTCTTGAAAAGGTTGAATAGTTTCTTCAGTACATGACTTGATTTGCTTAAATGTTTTTCCAGAGGAGATTTGATAGATCTTTGTTACTTTGTGCTCCTTTATGAATTTTCATAGGGGTACAAAACCACCCCACAGTGATTGCTAACCATTGATGTTCAGGCTGTGGATTCACAGCACAAACTCTTCCCTTGGCTCCTCTGCTTTTCCAAAAGTTGTGCAGTGCATGGATATGAGGAGCACTTATAGATGCATATAATGAAATACTGCTTCACCATTTCTGAGTATTTGCCCACAGATATGTGGCTCTTGCATTAGGTGAGTTTTACTAAATAATGCTTTTGGTTTGGATTTAGGGAAATGAATTGGAAGTGACAATTATGATGCTGGTAGAAGCATTGTGTGAGCTTCACTGTCCTGAAGCTATTCAGGGTATTGCTGTCTGGTCTTCTGCTGTAGTTGGGAAGAGTCTCTCCTGGATCAATTCTGTAGCTCAGCAAGCAGAAGGGCGGTAAGTTTTCTCAAATACTTGGATGCTACTGACTTGGACATTTTTTTTTCCTTCTGTGGAAAGTTCTGCTTCTGAGTCTTTCAAATTGTGGCACGAGTCAAGGCTGCTGATGAAATTTCCATGTCAATTATAGTTAGTGAATCTTTTCAGAGATATAGTATCTATTTAATCAGTATTTAGCTCTACTCATTCAGGTTAAAATTGTGACAGTCAAATATAAAACTCATTTATTTCCTTCTGTCTCTACTTGATTTGGAGTTGACATTAAAACTTGTGTGGACAAGCTTTTATCCTAAGCTATAACCTGAAAATTCAGCCAGTAAACTTGCATTTTATCTTAATCCCTTTCTTTTGCTGAAGGTGATATGAGCTTTTTAAGTATTGGGGTAAAATAATGTTCAAATTCTGGTCTATTTACAAAAAATCCCCAGCCTGGTTCTGTAAGATGGTGACCGAAATATTAAACTGTTCTAGGTTTGAAAAAGCAACTGCGGAATACCAGGAGCACCTCTGCTCCATGACTGGAGTGGATTGCTGTATAACAGGCTTTGACAAGACTGTTCTGAAGTTGGCCAATTCAAACAGTGTGAATAATGCCAGCCCAAAGCATTCCTTGAATGGTCAGTGTTTGTTTTCTTTTTAAGAGAAATACAGTTGTGTAAATGTGTGTGCATAAAATGAGAACATTCAATGATAGAGCCGTGGTACTGTCTAACTCTGAAATCTGAAAACCTGTTTCTGTCTGCAGTTAAACTGAACCACTTAATGACCTTGAAACCAATATTATGTGTAGATAGGAGGGTTTGCAGTACTGAGGTCTAGCTGAATGAAACTAAAGATAATAGGTAAAATATTTTGTAATTTACTAATTTAAAGCTAGTTTATTTTAGATCATCGTAACTTAAGCCTTAGTGTTTATGACATAATTGTATCGTAAGTGCACTAGTTACTCGGAGGTTTTTAACTCCTAGGACTTGGTTGCAGTATTCTGTTTCATCTTTGAAAATGGACCTCCTTTGTTCCTAATTTAGTTGTTCTGTTTTTCTGTTTTGATGCTCCTTTACAAATATGAACTATATTTTTTCAAATCCTCCTTTGAAAAGGTTCTTTTTTCCCTTAGAAAAAGTGTCAGTGGAAGAATACTGTAAAAATTGTGTAACTATTTGATTTTTTTTTTAATTAAGAGTTTTTCCTGACGAAAGACATAGAAATATCGTTTGAGTAATAGAACTGCTATTTGAAAATATATATTTAAGTGCGTGTTTATATAAAAATTTTTCATTTCACAGGAGAAACTAGAAAAACTGTTCTGACCAAGCCAAGTGACTCTTCACCTGAAGTGATAAACTACCTGGGTAACAAGGCATGTGAATGTTACATTTCCATTGCCGACTGGTCTGCTGTTCAGGAGTGGCAAAACATGGTCCATGAACTGAAGAAAAGCAATAGTAATACCTCAATCAACCTGAAGGCAGATTTTAACTACATAAAGTAAGGGTACAATTACTTTCTTCAAGAGTACCTTAGAGTTCATTGTTTTACAACTGAAATGTTGAAGTTTTAATGGATTTTAAAAATTGGATGTCAGTTTCTAAATAGAGTCATGCAAAGAAGAAAGGTGTGTTCTTGGGAGGGTGAAAGCTTGGCTGTGGCATTTACAGATGAGTGAAGAGGTAACATTCTAAATAGCTACTGTAGCGTTCTGGCTGCTGAGGCTGCTTAGTATTCAAGAAAAATCTTTCATTGAAGAAAAAAGATACCAAATTTATTCTGCTTCACTCAGCAGAAGATGGATCCTTTTGCACAACTTAAATAAAATGGATTTCAGTGGTTCTTAAAAATGTCTTATTAATTTAATGTAAAAAGTATAGGAAAGATGTGGTCTTGGCCACTGAATCTTTTAGTTTTGTTTCTTTTTGAAATGGAATTTAGAATTGTAGCTTGTGCATTTATTTTCCTTACCCTTGGTATTTTTCTGGTTCATGAAAAAATACTTGTGACACTGAATAGCTGTTCAAAGTTTAGGGATACTTTCTTTTTATTTGACAACTTGCTTTCTATTCCTGCATGATTGTGGTAAACATAGTAAAATCCTTTTTGCTGAAATTTCTTGACTTGAAAATGAAAGCACAGAAGGAAGCAGTGCAATAAAATCTTGCAGGTCTGAAAAGGTGACTGCTTCTCTCAGAGAAAGGGGCTCTTTCAGTTTGATACTGGATTCATTTCATTTGGTGCAGAACTAGTGCCTTTTATTGGTGTATGTGATAACTGAGATTTTTGCTTAGAATGAATCCTAAGTGCTCTGTAGGATTTGGAGTTAGTCTTGAGTCTTTTCTTTTTGCTGTATAATATAGTTAGCAACTGGAGTGAAGTAAGAAATATGAAAATAAAACTATAAACATTGAATTGCAGATCTTTGAGCAGCTTTGAGTCTGGACAACTTACTGAATGCACTGAACAACTAGAATTATTACCAGGAGAAAATATCAACCTGCTTGCAGGGGGATCCAAAGAAAAAATAGGTATAACTGCATAAATAAACATTTACTTCAAATGCAAAAGTAAACATTTCTTTATGTATCTGTCTCTATAAATGACAGAATGAAACTTCTGAATGTAGTTTGCTGTGTTCAGTGGCCTGACCATAAACTTTATGAATCAAGCTTCAAAATGGTTGGCACTGGTCATCCTAAATGTTGATGCAAGTGTGTTTTGTGGAGTTAATGTGGCTGTTTATGAGTAATCTGTGATGAATTTCTAATATGAATACATACATATATAAAATATATATATATTTTAAAAGGGTTTTTTCCAAACTTCATTACTGTCAAAAATGCATTCTCAGATGGTGAAACTTGATAAAATTTGGCAGTTCTAGTTGGTTTCAATTGTTTAATCTCCATGTAGACATGAAGAAGCTCCTTCCTAATATGCTGAGTCCTGATCCAAGAGAACTTCAAAAAGCAGTTGAAGTACAGCTTTTGAGAAGTTCAGTATGTCTGGCAACAGCTGTAAACCACATAGAACAGGAGCAAAAGTGGCAGTCAATATCTGAGTAAGTTGCAATGTGCTATGAATTAATGTAATACACTGTGAAAACCTGTCCTAGTTTGTTAAACGTAACTTTATGTAAAGCTTCAGCATCCATGGTACTTTGCTGCCAGTTCTAGCCGTTGTGAGTTATAAGCTTACTGAGGAAAAATAAGATGATGTTTAAATGGGAATATATATAGTTTATAAAGTACTTGAGTTGATAAAGTACTGCTGCGTGTCAGTTTAATAATAAAGTATTGTATCGTAATGTATGTGATATTGCAGCACTTTCTCATCATCCTTTTAAAATACTGAATTTGTTTTTTCTTCAGTAATTTTGATATGACTATTTACTCTTAAAGTCTACCTAAGAAAAACGACTGTCCTGATCCTTTTATTTCAGAAATCTTATTAAGTACTTAAAGCAAACATCCCGCATCGCTATTGGGCCTTTGAGACTTTCCACGCTCACTGTGTCTCAGTCTTTACCAGTGTTGAGCACTCTTCAGTTGTATTGTTCTTCTGCTTTGGAAAACACTGTATGCAACAGGCTGACATCAGAGGTAATTCTGTGTGGTTAACACCTAAATTGGGATAATGTCTTTTTCCATGTCACGTTGTGGAGTTTTGAATTTAAAACATACATCAGTTGTTTTGACTGTTGTTAATCATACTGTGAAAAGACCTCGTTTAGTTTTCTAATGTGCCTTGACCCAAGCTTTTATGAGTTTACATCTCAGTTGGACTTCTTCCTATAGTTACGAATATACCTCTATTTCAATTATACTTACAGTATTTTTGAAGTGTTATTGGTAGTTGCCTTTTAGAGTGTTGGTATTTCTTCTTTGAATACATTGTAACACTTATTCCTGCAATGCACGTAGTTTACTTTCAAAGCAACTGAAAATATTCTAATAAAAAAATCACTTCAGCAATTAAAAACTGAATGTCAGACTTCAACCACTATGAATGTTTTAGATCTAATTTCTTGTCACATTGTTCAGAAAACAATTCTGCTTGATTTTGAGCAATTCTTAGTGTTGTTCTCTCAAAATCAAGCATAAAACATATTTCTCTTTTCTTAGTTAATGGTAAGTGTGGCTACTAATACAAACAAGAATGTTTGCTCTAAAATGGTCTTTGGTTTTAATTAATGAAAATGCATTGTAGTAAAGTTGTCTCTCATGACAGCTGTGCAACTTCTGTGCCTCTTCCAGGACTGCTTGATACCTCTCTTCAATGAAGCTTTGAGGTCGTGCAAGCAGCACGATGTAAGGCCGTGGATGCATGCCCTGAGGTACACGGTGTACCAGAATCAGCTGATGGAAAAGCTTAAAGGTGTGTAAGCTCTCACCATGGTGTTGTGAAAAGCAAATGCAGAATTTGAACTTCAGTCGTCTGCTGAAAGCAGCAGCTGTGTCTTTTTCTATTATTCAGATGGAGTACTGTTTAAAAGTCAAGTTTTTTCCTTCAGGTGTCTTGTTTTACTACCCATTGTCTTGATTACTGCTGTGATGTAGACAGTGTATAAAAGAAAAACAACATTCTGAAGTGTTTAATAGTTGTATACTCCTCTCCTAATAACCCCTTACTTGCTCATCGCTTCATGCTTTAACTGCTTTCACTTTTGAATGCTTCAACATTACGAATAATGGGTCTTCAAAAACAGTCATGAAAGCCATTTAAATGCAATATCATAAAAAGTAATGTGAGAAAAAAGTTCTGTCACAGGACAAGTAGGTTTATTAGCTAAGAAGAATGGTTATAGTGGAAAAAAATCTTTTGCCCAGCAGGTAATCTGTGGGTATAATTTTTGTTTGAGATGGGGTATATAAATATTCTAGACAGAAATGAAGTCATCTAAATTTCTGAAGCAATTTTTTACTGATGGCCATATACAGAATACATGGGCAGAAATTCTCTGTGTGTCAGTGGTTTAATACTTTTGTTTACGATGCCTGGTTCTCTTCTTCAGAACCGACAGTCCCAATTAAAAGCCATCTAATGGAACTGGGCTTAACAGCAGCGAAATTTGCACGGAAACGAGGAAACATCGCCCTGGCTACACGACTGCTCGCCCAGTGCAGTGAAGTTCAGCTGGGGAAAACCACCACTGCACAGGACTTAGTCCAGCACTTTAAAAAATTGTCTGCACCAGGTCAGATCGATGAAAAATGGGGTCCTGAACTTGATATTGAGAAAACAAAGTTGTTATACACAGCAGGTGAGTGTTATGTTGTAGTGACTTGAGCTTCTTGTCTGTATAACCACGCTAATTCCCCTCACCTTGAAGAAGTCACAATAGGGCAATATCATTAGGAACTGATTTCATCCCATTAGCTGTTGGCTGTCTGAAAGTGTTTTCACAAGTTTTTTCATGCTTGTCATTCTTCAAAAGAGAATTTTCTGTCTAAAAATACATTGCTACAAGCTGTATCTGAGCATGCTGAAATTCAGAATTGTTTTAAATAATGTTAACAGTGTACTGAAGATCTGCTTTTCGTGATATGCAGGTCAGTCAACGCATGCCATGGAAATGCTGAGTTCTTGTGCCATATCTTTCTGCAAATCTGCCAAAGCCGAATATGCAGTTGCTAAATCTATTCTCACATTGGCTAAATGGATCCAAGCAGAATGGAAAGAGATCTCTGGACAGTTGAAACAAGTATATAGAGCTCGACAGCAGCAGAATCACACTGGTCTGTCTACCTTGTCTAAGAACATATATAATTTGATTGATCTGCCAGCTGTTAATACGCTAGAAGATGAATATCCTCAGATTGAAAGTGAATCTACAGGTAGATTTGTTCTCATTATTCTTTTTTAAAATTAGTTACTGATAATTACACTGAGGGATAACACCAGTTATATTAATGAAGACTAAGTGCTCCATCACTCATATATTTGTTTTCCTTGTGTTTCCATTGTGTGTCAATGGTGTGTATTTTGTGCAATAGGTAACTATACACAGTTAAAAAACCCAAACACCTTAATATTGATATTTTATATTTCTGTCACATTTTTCTCATTCAAGTAGTGGTGGCCAGAGGAAGAAACTGGGATGTGTTTATTTTGCATTGAGGATATCAATTATTGTCCTGTGTGTGTTTGCTTTCAGCTTGTGTATTTGCTGATGTTTGAATTAGATCTTTCAGGTTTAAGCATGGACAGGATTTATGTTATGAAGGCCCCCATAAGTGTGAAAAGTACTTTAGGTTTTTTCAGGATCTTTAATCTATACTTAATCTGAACACTTCTGCTGTTGCTGCAGAATGTATTCTCACTCCCAATTTCCAGCAGACTTTTCTTTAAATGTTGAGATAAATTCTGTCTTTCTTTAAAAATGA
The DNA here is from genome assembly GCA_013397845.1 of Melanocharis versteri. Classification (NCBI taxonomy): domain Eukaryota; kingdom Metazoa; phylum Chordata; class Aves; order Passeriformes; family Melanocharitidae; genus Melanocharis; species Melanocharis versteri. The sequence continues at coordinate 1,794,520 of VZTG01002323.1, read as the reverse complement.
ATTTCATAAATCACTTAGTTCCTCTCATGCAGAGTCAGAATTATTCTAGAGCTGTTGGTGAACGTTAAACAGTAGGTGCTTTCTGACTTGATGGCAAAGAAAATAAATATATACACAAATAAACACAACCACAGTGCCCTGAGTACTTCATAGAAGCCTGCTCTCTGGAGCATTGTGCGCCTTTGGAGAGCATGACTTCCTTCCCTCAGCTCCACCTTTCTGTGAAAGAGGAAGGAATTGTAGAGTGTCAGCAGTGGTTGTTGGCAAATGGAAAACTGGGCTTTGTTTTGAAGCGCTGCCAGAAGTGAAAAATAATTGCATTTTGGAAAATTTGCACAGTCAGGTACTAATTTTACTAAAAAAATACCGTATACCCATTCTTTTTTGGTGTTATTTCCTGTGTTAAGGAAGTCAGAAGTGGGTTTTATACTGTAACACGTATTACTCTGTTTCTCCCATCACAGTAAACATTGGAGTTGGAGAACCAGACTTCATCTTGGGCCAGCTGTATCACTTGTCTTCAGTACAGGCACCTGAAGTAGCCAAGTCTTGGGCATCCCTGGCTAGCTGGGCTTATAGATGGGGCCGCAAAGTAGTTGATAATGCCAGGTAAATTCAGCCTAATGCTTGAATTTATACAGCACAATTGGTTTTCTTAAGATAAACCTTATCTGTGTATTTATGATTATTGCTGTTTGTGGTCTGAAGTTTCACATGAGCAGAGAAATTAATATTCTCTTAATTGCTTGCCCTCTGTAAAACAAAACTGGCTTAATTCTGAGATAAAGATGATTTTTTTCCTTCAGGAAGTTTAGTATATAGACTTGCAGTAGCACTACAGATAGTCATGTAATGGGGATCAATAACTCATTAAATGTTACAGTCAGGGAGAAGGTGTTCGGCTGCTCCCCCGGGAGAAATCTGAGGTTCAGAACTTGCTTCCAGACAACATTGCAGAGGAGGATAAAGAGAAAATCTATGGGATTCTTGGGCAGGCAGTGTGTCGGCCAGCTGGGATTCAAGTAAGTGCAGATTAATTTGCTTAAAAAAATGCCTGAGTTCAGCATGAACCTTATTTTCCTCTTCTTGCAATTCATGTTAACTCTTGTAAGTGTCTTAAAGTTAAAATTCAGGCAGTACAAGAAACCATCTGTTAGCCAAGTTGTCACACACTGTTGGACGAACTATGGTAATGTGATCAAGTAATGCAGTTGCATGAGTTGCTAGACAAAAACTGACTTAAGAACTATGACTGTAGAAATTGTTGGAGGACTTAATCAAATCTGCTTTGCCTTTATTTGCATTTAGGATGAAGATATGACTCTACAAATCACTGAAAATGAGGACAATGAAGAAGATGATATGGTGGATGTGATATGGCGTCAGTTATTAACAAGTTGTCCCTGGCTTTCAGATCTTGATGAAAATGCAACAGAAGGATTAATTAAAGTCTGGAGGAAAGTTGTAGACAGAATCTTCAGTCTCTATAAACTGTCCTGCAGTGCATACTTTACTTTCCTCAAACTCAATGCTGGTCAGGTTAGTGTTCATGCTAATGTGGAAACCAAGTTACAGGCTTTTCTAAATGATGATATGAACTATATACTTAACTTAGAGGAGTATTTCTTTGTTTCAAGGTTCCACTTGATGAAGAAGATCCCAGACTGCACTTAAGGAACACCTCTGAGCAAAGCACTGATGATGTAATTGTGATGGCAACCCTGAGACTGTTACGATTGCTTGTGAAACATGCTGGAGAGCTTAGACAGTATCTAGAGCATGGGCTAGAAACTACACCTACTGCTCCTTGGAGAGGTAAGTCTGTGTTACCTAGCTGTTAAAATTGATTTTGAGGCATTTTCTCTTAATGCAGAAAGCTGTTCATTGCACTTTGATAAAATTTTTATTTAAGTGTGAGGGAAAGAGGCTCTGTCTTTTGCTAAATGATGTCATTGAAGATGTTGAAGTCTGCCATACGTTCTGGTCATAAAGTAGATAGGTAGCACAGATTTTGGTCCCCTCCTTCCTCCACTTAAAGACATTGGAAGAAGAAAGGAGATGTGGTTTGTGAAGTATTACATCATATGACCACTTAAAAAAACAAATGGAGTGGGTTTTTTCTAGCTATGGTTGAGAAAGATGTGTGGCTAAAGCCGTGTTTCAGAAGTAGTTGTTTGTCACTACGCTGCAGGTTCTTGTTGGTCAGGGACTTTCCCTCAAGGGTTATGGGGTTAGTGTGGGAGGCAAAGAAGAGGAGGCCACCTATTGTAAAATTGCACTTTCTTTTGGACTTTTTTGTAAATTAGTAAATTTGTACTTTTTTGATTTCCATTCTCCCTATGCAAAAAAAAAAAGCTTTAAAAAATAAAATTCTACGTCATTTGAAGTGGAATGAAGTGAATCAGCACATTTCTTTTTCCTCTTTCTGCAGGTATTATACCCCAGCTTTTCTCCCGCCTGAATCACCCAGAAGTGTACGTTCGTCAGAGCATTTGCAATTTACTGTGTCGAGTTGCTCAGGATTCTCCTCACCTCATCCTCTATCCTGCAATAGTGGGAACCATTTCACTTAGCAGCGAGTCCCAGACTTCAGGTGTGGAGAAAAGGAAAAAGTGTTCAAATAAACTTAAGCTAATATATTTTTATGTACGGGATAGAATGATACTGAGGTGGTTTTTTTGTTTTCTCAGTTTTGATCTTAAGAATATTTTTATTATGGGACCTCACTGATGCCCTTAATCTGATTTACCAGATTTTGCATATTTTTCTTATATTTCACCAGTACTTAATGGGGACCTGATGCTAAATAAACCGTGGAGTTATGTATCTTAGTGTAGCTAATATTTCATCGTCTGTTTTTAATTTAGGAAACAAGCTGCCTTCTGCCATTCCTACTTTGCTAGGTAATATTCAAGGAGAAGAACTCTTGGGTGGTGAATGTGATGGAGGGAGCACTCCAGCTTCCCAAGAAAGTAGTAAAGATGATACAAAAGCTGGATTAAATGAAGATCAAGCAATGATGCAAGATTGCTACAGCAAAATTGTGGAGAAACTCTCTGCTGCAAATCCAACAATGGTATTGCAGGTAAATAATCCAAATGTGTGTTACTTGGGTGCTTGAACCACAAATACGTAATTTGTGTATCTTGGGTGTTGGCCTACTGAAAGTTTGGTGTGTGTCTGTCTTTTTGCCAACTTGTTCATCTACAGAAACAAATCTGAATTTTAGTTCTTTTAAAAAGCGAATCTTACTCTATCCAGGTTCAGATGCTTGTGGCTGAGCTGCGCAGAGTTACAGTTCTCTGGGATGAGCTTTGGTTGGGAGTGTTACTGCAGCAGCACATGTACGTCCTCAGACGGATTCAACAACTGGAAGATGAAGTCAAGAGGGTCCAAAACAACAACACTTTACGGAAGTATGTCTTTGTTATGATTATCCCCTGTATTATTAAAAAATGTTTGTTCTTGGGGAAGTGCACAGTCAAATGAATCAACAGTGGTGTTGTTCCTGAATCCATACTATCCCAGCTGCTGTTTTTTAAGCCTGGGACCTTATTTCAGGAATATTTTATGCTACAGCTAGTACTGTAGTCAAGTGAGAGAACAGTCTGCCTGTGAATCCATGTTGTGATTTCTTTAGTAATAATGTGTTAGAACCCAATGTATATTGAATTGTGGATGATGAGATCCTATTGTTCTCGATTTCCAAGTCAGATGAAATGAGTATAAGCATGTTGAAGGGTGTAATCTATTCAGAGATCACTGTAAATGCAGATACTTGGAGCAAACAGAATATCTTAATCTGCTTTTAGTTTTCAGTGTTGAGCAAGTCTGTCTTTCTCCCTCTCCTGGGTTCTCCTGTGAACAGAGTAGTGGAAGAGCAGATCCATTCACTGAGCACCTGGCTAAACTTAAGAATGTCTCTTGTATTCAGTAGTCAGGACTGACATGGAATAGGAGAACAGAATGATCTGAATCTTTCTTCCCCTTCTTTATAGTGTGGTGCATTCTCAAGAAGTAGTAGTAAAAAGGTCCTTTATTAAGGGAAATCAGTTGCTTAAAGTGATTTCTGCTCAGAGCTTCTAATCAGGGTTTCTGGTGGTGGTCAATGCATTTCAGATGTTTTTTAAAAAAAAAGTGTTGTTCAGAGGAACATGTATTCAATGTGGAATGAAATACTCTTCATTTTAATATGATCATAATTAAAGACCTCATTTTAGAGAAATAATAATTTTTGTGAGTTCTTCAGTGACTCATTTGTTGTTTAATGCTCTGATTATGAGGTAACTTGGTTTTATGGCTTTAAGAGGAAGTTTTTGTGTGTTTTTTATAACAGAGAGGAGAAAATAGCAATCATGCGTGAAAAGCACACAGCTCTGATGAAGCCCATTGTGTTTGCTTTGGAACACGTGAGGAGCATCACTGCAGCTCCTGCAGAAACTCCTCACGAGAAATGGTTTCAGGATAACTATGGAGATGCAATTGAAAATGCACTAGAGAAACTTAAGAATCCTTTGAATCCTGCCAAACCTGGAAGCAGCTGGCTCCCATTTAAAGAGGTATTACATGCAAGATGGAGAGTACAATCTAGAGACACTTTCTCTCTTGCTGCACCATGTGCTTGACCCTCTCCTTCCCTTGCTGTTCTCTTCCCATATCAAAATTGCAACCTGAAATTTTGTCTTCTCTGCAGTCAGCACAGGCACACTGGGCACTAAAGCATGTAATTTTTGCCTCTAGCCAGTCCTGTTTGACTCTGTGTTATTGCATTTCTATCCATTGAAATTATTTTATGTTTTTTGAATCTTTGATCTTCTGCTGTCTGGGATGCTGTCAGCTTTGGGAGCAGAGGGCTTTATTTCTTTTAAATACTGTATTTCTGAAACTCTGGTGTTTGAGTTTAGTTGATTTAAATTTTAGCAAGTTGATTCTCTGTTTATCTAACTGTATTCCTTGGGCTGGCAGCAACCTTCAAATGATCAACTCTTCCCAGGGGCACTTTGTCAATTTTATCATCTTCTCTTTTTTTTTTGTGGGTCTGAAGAGAAACAAGATATTCACTTGGCTATCTGGAGCCCGCCTGGCAGTTTTTGAAATCTTGCTAGACAGAACTGAGGTTTTATGTGCAAATAGACCTTTTTTCCTTGTACTTCCTCTTCTGCTCTGCAGCACAAACAAGCATTCAGATACATAAACAGGAGGTTGCCGAATGCTGCTGCCTTTAACCACAGCTCATATATTTATAAATACAGGAGGAAACCTCTTGAGGAGCATGATTTGTTGTGACTTCGGTGCTTATCACTGCACAGGGTATATTTGCTGCATAAAGGATGTTGTTTAGTTTTTGTAATCTTCATCCTAAACTGTATCTGGATTAGCAGTGTGGCAAGGGTGCAAGGGAGTTTAGGAAAAATCTTTGTTTTCTGGAAGATGACCACCACTAAGTCTGGTTTGATGGTGTTTTTGTTTCTTAATGCTGACTGTTAAGTACCTTAAGAACCTAAAAGAAAAAAATTTCTTTGGAATAGGTAATGCTAAGTTTGCAGCAAAGAGCACAGAAACGGGCCAGTTACCTCTTACGACTTGAAGAGATCAGTCCTTGGTTGGCTGCCATGATGAACACTGAAATAGCACTTCCTGGAGAGGTGTCCACCAGGGACACAGTCACCATCCACAGCGTGGGCAGCACCATCACCATCCTGCCTACCAAAACCAAACCTAAAAAGCTGCTTTTCCTGGGTTCAGATGGGAAGAACTATCCCTACCTGTTCAAAGGTAAGTAATTGCATTTTTCTCATACTAAGTATTGTTTCTTGTTATAAATTAGACTATATTAAAGTTAGGAAGATTGCATGATGCAACTCTAGTTTTATTTGCCTGAATGATAGAGACAAAGAGGAGTTTGAAGCATTTGCTTTCTCTCTTCCTGACCTACCACTTCACCATACATTTTTCAAGGAATTTTGTGTTGTGAAGCTGTAAAGTCAAATCCCTTCTTTACAAGGCTTTCGTCAGAAGCAATGCTCTGCTTGCATATTGATAGGATTAGTTGGACGCAATTTTCCAGAAGCTTAAGGTAGCCCCTAAAAGAGAACTTTAGAGACTTCTTGCCTTCCCAGAAAGGGAAAGACCTGTTTGTTATGTAGTAACTATTGTGTGTACTGCTCACACAGCAAACTGGCATAAGCTGGCGGGTAAATGCCATGTCAACACTTTGGTTTAGGCCGAACAACTCATCCTTAATCTACATATTATAAAGATACTCATAGTCTGAAATGTAGTAGGTTTAAAAAAATGCTAAATTTTGGGCTTTAGGAGAATTCTTTTCATCTAGAAGCTAAATTTTAAACAAATTTACTGCAGGTTTGGAAGACTTGCATCTAGATGAGAGGATCATGCAGTTCTTATCCATTGTGAACACCATGTTTGCCACGATTAACCGGCAAGAGACGCCGCGGTTCCACGCCAGGCACTACTCGGTGACACCTCTGGGGACAAGGTCAGGCCTCATCCAGTGGGTGGATGGAGCCACACCTTTGTTTGGGCTTTACAAGCGCTGGCAGCAGCGGGAAGCTGCTTTACAGGCACAAAAGGTAACGGCTCTGTCCTGTGCTAACTAGAACAAGTCAGAAGAGGAATGCTTATTTTGATTTGCTTTGTAATTGTAAGTCACGTAGTCTTACAAGGATTGTGTTTTGTTCATAATTATGCAGGAAGGTTCTGTGTATTCATATATCTTGGGGCTGCACCAGAAGTCAATAAAATTGCTCTCTGTTATTTATATATAATTACAGTATGTAGCATAAAAATGCTGTTCTGGCATGATAATTCAAGAGAACTGTTTTTTACAAACAAAATTAACCTTGGTTAAAATTATTTTAGTTTTATATCTTGTTTGCTCATTCTCATTTCATTCTAAATACAGTTTTTGCAGCTCTATTTGTGACATCTACTTTGAGAGTAGAATTAGGTCAAAACAATGTGTTTTCAGTTTATTTAGACCTTAACTACTGAATTTTGAAAGCATTCTCTGAGCTGTAGAAGTCATGCTCAGTAGAGGCATTGATTTCATATTTCATTCTCACCAAAACTGAATTTGGGATATATTTCTGTGGTAGTACATCACCTACCGTTTTTACCTCTTCTAGGCTCAGGACTCTTACCAGACCCCTCAGAATCCTGGAATAGTTCCTAGACCCAGTGAACTTTACTACAGTAAAATTGGACCTGCTCTAAAGGCAGTCGGGCTTAGTCTTGACGTGTCACGTCGTGACTGGCCCTTGAACGTCATGAGGGCAGTTCTGGAAGAGCTGATGGAAGCAACTCCCCCGAATCTCCTCGCTAAGGAGCTCTGGTCGTCGTGTACCACACCAGATGAGTGGTGGAGAGTTACACAGGTGAGTTATAACAGCTGTATTTTACATATGAGAGGCTGTGGTTTTAATGGGATGAGGGGCAACAAAGGCCTGAGGTGTGATACTTGTGAGTTTGGAGAGCTAGTGCTGCTGTGAGTTTGATGAAATGTCGGCAATTGTGCCATCTGGAATTAAAACATGGGTATAGACCAGATAAGTCTACATTATTATACTAGAATTATCAACCTAAAGAATGAAAGCTCTTGTAAGATACCATCAAAGAACAAATAGAAAACTGCTTGGAATAAGTTGGGCTTGATTTGTTTTACACTTACACTTAAAATAATGTTTTAAGATGGTAGTCAGTCCAATGTGTTGGCAGAGGATTCCCACAAATAATTTTTTCCTGAAACTCTCTTTTAAGTCGTATGCAAGATCCACTGCAGTTATGTCCATGGTTGGCTACATCATTGGTCTTGGAGACAGACATCTGGATAATGTTCTTATAGATATGACTACAGGAGAAGTTGTCCACATAGATTATAATGTTTGCTTTGAAAAAGGTAATTTAAAAAATGCTCTATGTTATTCAAATAAAAGGTTTCCTTTCTTGGTAATTAAAAGAAACAACTTAATTTTTTATCTTAAAGGGAAGAGCCTTAGGGTCCCAGAGAAGGTCCCGTTCCGGATGACGCACAACATTGAAACAGCACTGGGAGTGACAGGAGTGGAAGGGGTGTTCAGGCTTTCTTGTGAACAGGTATGGTAGGAGATTTGAAAACTGAGGGCCATCACTGGCCAAATACTGTCTTAGAACTTTTCTATTCTACATCCTGTTGCTTGTTTATAGAGCCTTCACCTTTCTGCTGTAATTTTAATCAGACTTACTTTAGCTGTATTCTATGGTAGGTATTTAAGAAACATGAGGTTGTCTGATAAATGCACATGTAAGTAGTGGTACAACTAAAATTTAGGGTGAAAGGGGGACTTTCAGTTCCAGATTAAAATGTTATGTTTTTCCTGGATTTTTTTGGTGATGTTTTGTTTGCCCTCTTCCCTTAGGACTCATCTTGTATAAATATGACAGATATGTTTTGAAAAAGAAAAATGCTCTGAAGGAGGGAGATTTTTCCTCCTTGAGTGTCTGTGACTTGTGCATAGAGTTTGTGCAGAAGGCTAAAATGCAGTCTTGACTTTGTGATGTTCCTAGAGGCTTAGCTGCATTTGTACCTGCTGTGTGTTCTTCCTGTCTCTGTAGTGGTTAGGGATACATTATGGATTTCTGTACCTACTGAAATGCAGTATTTTGCATCTAAGTTTCCACTATTCTACAAGGATAATGCAGAATCAGAATGAGTCTGTTTAAAATACGGTGCAGGTCCTTCATATTATGCGGCGTGGGAGAGAGACTTTGCTTACACTGCTGGAAGCTTTTGTATATGATCCACTGGTGGACTGGACAGCTGGAGGCGAGGCAGGATTCGCTGGAGCTGTCTATGGTGGTGGTGGCCAGCAGGCTGAAAACAAACAGAGCAAAAGGGAAATGGAAAGGGATATTACACGAAGCCTCTTTTCCTCGAGGGTGGCTGAGATAAAGGTGAATTTACTACAATAATTTTCTATTTTTGAACCAAAGTAGGCTCTGTGCTTTCATTTTATTTATTCGCATTTTGGGAATGGGGAAGATATGGTCATATATCAGCAATAGTTCATGAATTTTATTAAGATAAATTGAGTTTGTATGCAGGAAAGTGTTTATATTGAATGTGCAAGTATTTAATTTTCAGTTTCTGCATGCTTAACTCTAAAACATGTTTTAGTGCTTTGCATGAATTGGGGCTAGGAGAATAAAAATAGAGGTTTAGAGAGCAGTTTAAATAAAGAATGTCTATTAAGATTTGGCACTTGCAGCACTGGCAACAGTGCTAGATGAATGGCATTTTTGAAGGGTTAAGTTCTGCCATATCTTACTTTCTCTTACCACTTTGAATTTAGTGCAGTTCAGTAACATCTGTGTCTTGATTGCAGGTTAACTGGTTTAAGAACAGAGATGAAATGCTTGCTGTGCTGCCAAAACTGGACAGTAGTTTAGAAGAGTACCTGAACCTGCAGGAGCAGTTAACAGATGTAGAAAAGTTGCAAGGAAAGCTACTGGAAGAGATAGAATTTCTGGAAGGTGCAGAAGGAGTGGATCATCCCTCCCACACACTTCAGCACAGGTACAGAGGAGCCAGGAGTTCTGTCAGGAGTCTCACAGTTCAGTGCAGATTTTGTTTTAGCAATGTACTTACGGGTTAAATGTTAGAAGTCTGTATATGAGTGAAGAGCTGGGTAAAAGCTATTCTTGCAGTGAGCGGGTCACTCCTTGTACAGAAGAACTACTGAAACCTTTTCCTACTGAGTAAGATTATTTATGTCCTGCACCTCATCCTCCATCAATATAATCTGTACTACTCCAAGTTCCACACTTGACCCTCAAGGCAAGAGTGGGAATGTTCTGAATATGGTGTCCCATCATAATAATCCACATAAGGGAGCTATTGATGTTTCTAGTTCTTTAAGTTATTTTTGAAAGTTATTTGAAATCAATCAAGTATTTCAGAATTGCATGAATAGGCACAGGCATTAATTATTTGGTAGGAAAACAGAATTAATAATGCAACATTGTTAGTTTTACATAATTGGTGAGAACATGTTCATTTTCTGGTTAAGAGTTGTATTGTTCAATATGGTTCTGTATTCTATCGTTTTAAGTATTTCTTTTCTTGTAGTACTTACTTGATTCTGTGGCTTCAATAATTCAGGTATTCTGAGCACACACAGTTGCAGTCTCAACAGAGAGCTGTCCAGGAAGCCATCCAGGTGAAGCTGAATGAGTTTGAGCAGTGGATAACGCATTACCAAACTGCCTTCAGCAATTTAGAGGCAACGCAACTTGCAAGTCTGCTCCAAGAAATTAGCACACAAATGGACCTAGGTACAAAACAGTATTTCTGGGGGTGGTTTTAATGGTTTGAAAATAACTTGAGTTTAATACCAGGAGGCTTTATGAGTATCCTCTAACTTAAAGGCAATGATCTGTATGTAATAAATTAAAAGAAAGGGGCTTCTTCAAAGGGTGATTCAGAGCACTTCGAGGTTTCTGTGCCAAGCTGTCTGAAGGAACTTGTCTGTCTTATCCTACCTGGGCATGAGATTCTCTTACCTTGTGCTCGAAATTCTCAGTGTGAGTTCTCTATGCTTCCTTTATCACAAGTAAAAGAGTATTTTTGAAAAGGTGTTAATGCTTAGTCTTAGTATGGTATAAAATGTGCCTGCTTCAGAGATGTCTTTATTTTTAACCTTCTTTCTTAAAAGGTCCTCCAAGTTATGTCCCAGCAACAGCATTTCTGCAAAATGCTGGCCAGGCACATCTAATCAGTCAGTGTGAACAACTGGAAGGAGAAGTTGGTGCTCTTCTGCAGCAGAGAAGATCCGTGTTACGTGGTTGCCTGGAACAATTGCACAACTATGCAACAGTAGCTCTGCAGTATCCAAAAGCTGTGTTTCAGAAGCACCGAATAGAGCAGTGGAAAACCTGGATGGAAGAACTCATTTGTAACATGACAATAGAGCGTTGTCAGGATATCTTTAGGAAGTAAGTTGACAGAATAATGGATTGTTCAAAGAATGTAATTTTCAAGCTACTACCCTAATTTTAACATTAAAATAAATACTTTTGCAAGGACCTATCTAATTATAAAGAAAACCAAGATTCGGTTGTAATTCTAGAAATTTGGAGTAAATAGGAAAAACTGCTTTAAAAATATTGTTCCAGAGTTTAATTTGTGTACTTCAACATGAAAATCAAGTAACATCGCCCTGTAATGAACAAATGAAGAATTCACATTTGTGGCTTCAGGGTAGTGATATTTCGGGTTTTAGAAACTTCTAGTATTTAAAAATCAATTAGGGAAGGATTTTGGTTTCTTTAAGTCTAGTAGGTTTTCAAGCAGTTTCTTGTTCTTTTTTTCTTCTAAACTCAGGCCGTTTCAGCATTATTATAGCTTGGCTTAGATTATATTCAAGATGAAGATCTACACTATATTCAAACATTTACTCTGAAACCTGTTTCCTTCCTTTTTGTCTTCTGTTCATTCTTTGCCTCAAGGACAATTGTCAAAGTCCTTGCAAATAGGTGGGAAATACGGTGCATTCCAGGACTCTGTAAAAGCATCTTTAGGGTAGCCATCAACTGCTTGTTGTGAGGAGTAGGTGATATGGGAATGGTTCAAACACTGGTATTTTTCCTACCTACAGAGCAGAATGCAATTTGTTGCCACCTGAGGAGGGAATATTTAGCGATGGTACTTGTGCTTTACAGGTATGAAATGCAGTACGCTCCCCAGCCCCCTCCGAGCATGTGCCAGTTCATTACGACCACGGAGGTGACGCTGCAGCGCTACGCGGCCGACATCAACAGCAGGCTCATCAGGCAGGTGGAGCGGCTGAAGCAGGAGGCGGTCACTGTGCCCGTGTGCGAGGAGCAGCTCAAGGAGATCGAGCGCTGCATCAAAGTTTTCCTTCACGAGAACGGCGAGGAGGGCTCGCTGAGCTTGGCGAGCGTCATCATCTCCGCTCTGTGCGCACTGACCAGGTGAGTTCCCTCCTGTGAAATTTCGTGTTGCAGACCACATCACAGCAATAGTCAATGACGTAATTCTGTGAAGAGTGCAGCAGCAGGCACGTTGTCTAAGTGTCTCAATTCATCTAGGCGAAACCTGATGATGGAAGGTGCAGCGTCCAGTGCTGGAGAGCAGCTGGTTGATTTGACTTCCAGAGATGGAGCCTGGTTCCTGGAGGAGCTTTGCAGCATGAGTGGGAATGTCACGTGCCTTGTGCAGCTGCTGAAGCAGTGTCATCTTGTACCCCAGGACTTAGATATTCCAAACCCCATGGAAGCATCAGAAGCTGTTCACTTAGCCAATGGAGTATATATCTCACTTCAGGTGATTCTTTTGTGTTACCCTCTCCCCCCGTCCTTCAAGGCTTCAGCGAAGTCATTCTTAGTAGATTCTTCCCTAAGGGGCTAAATGTTTGTTTATGATGCTGCTGAGAGTTTTTCTCCAGTCTAGCTCCTGATTGCTGTGTTTGATTGAGCTGAACAGGCATTTGCTTCTGTCATTTACATTTTTATTGGTTGGAAGAAACCGTTTTGATCTATACATGACAAATTGTAAAAGCTGCTGTCAAGTGAGTAACTGTGAGGAAGAGCTTGGTATCAGATTTATAGACACACCAACTTCATGTCTCCTTTTCATTTTTCTGTTCTGTTGCTGGCAGTCTAGAACAACTTCCAAACTGTTCAAACTGTGTTCTTTCTGTTTTCTGCTCCTGCTAAACTTTACTTATTTTCACCTGAATCAAATGGTTTCAAATAAACTCAGAAAACCTGTTGTACAGGCCCCTATGTCCAGTATTGGGGAGGAGAAAAATGCATTTATAATTTTGTGGTTCAGAAATGTTTCCACGTTAATAAAATAAACAAAAAACCCGTGAATGGCAGTCTGAGTGAAATATCTGCTGAAGACTGATGTGGTTTATAAACTGTGGCTGGTTAAATAGATATTTTAGGCTTTTGGTTCCATTGTATTTGAGAAGTATTTCCCTGTCAAGGTGCATAAGTGCATTTGGATCTTCATCAGTTTATTTCTTCCCTCTTTGAAGAAGTTGTAACGTTTTGGAACTGTTTCAGAAATGTGCATGGCAGCAGTTTCACTGCATTGCAGTGGAGGTCTTTCACCCACACATTGTTGTCCTCCCTGTGAGCTCTTAGATAAGATGTGCTCCCTGAGCTCACTGCTCACTGAGCAGTCAAGATAACCAGTCTTTTTGGTGTCTTTCACCTCCTTTTGGAGACAGAGCACATTGGTTCTTTCTGTAGCTGCCTTTGGCACTCTGCTGCATTCTGCTTGGGGGACATTGCTCTGTTCCACTTACGGTACTGCTTTTCTTCCCTGCATTGATTTCTGTGGCAAAATTATCACTACCTGGCAAGTTTTTGCTGCTTTTCCTTTGTCTAGTCCAATCAGTTTAGCAGATCATAAATTCAGTAAATAATTTAATTTGCTCACAGTTATGTAATGGAAAAGAAAAGCTGACATTGATGAAACCAATTCACAGATTATGAACTCTGTGCCCCCCAGGCTCTGCTGAAGATGGCTGTCAGGTATTGCTGCTGGTGCTGTGGAGATGGCTATTGCTACATTGCTGCACATGTCAAACCTTTGGCTTTGTACAGGGTTTCATGTATTCCTGATTCTTCAAAGTTAATACAAAAGTAGACTTTTGACTCTTGGCTGACCACCCTCATGTTATATTTTAGATAATGTCTGCTGCATGGTGGTGTAGTACTAAAATGACAAAAGATGTTGCATGTGATACTTTTTGAGAGAGAAAATTTCTTATTTTTTCATACTTACTTCCCAACAGGAATTGAACTCAAACTTCCGACAGATCATTTTCCCTGAAGCACTTAGGTGCTTAATGAAAGGAGAGTATACTTTGGAAAGTATGCTTCATGAATTGGATAATCTTATAGAGCAAACAACTGATGGAGTCCCTTTGCAAACGTTGGTTGAATCTCTTCAAGCCTACTTACGAAATGCTGCTATGGGTATAGAGGAGGAGACACACACTCATTACATTGATGTTGCAAGGTAAATCACCTTTTTTTTCAGTTTAGGTGTGAGAGAGTAAAGACTGAAGAACAATAGTTTGTCTGAAATTATTTTTTGTTTGGTGTACAGGCTTTTCTTGCCCAAGATTACCTTTAAGCAGTGTGCAGGGTCTAGTGTGCACTCTTTTCCTCTCCATGTGTTTATCCACATGCATACACAGAAATATGGAGCTGTGGCAATTTACGCTTACATCTGCTTAAAGCTGACTTTTGGTAGTCAACTTTTTCTGAAATATGTAGTTGCGATTTTATATTTGAAGTTAAAGGATGCTAAAAATGGGAATTAGTTCATTAGTTTGTGGGAAGAACACATGAAAGGGAGAGCTTGTAACCATGGCACTCCTCATCAGGAAGTTTGATGAGCAGCTTTTGCTTCATGACTCAGTGACTTGATTAAAAAAGCGAAATGCAAACAAAACCCCAACCAAACAGCAAGACTTGTGCATCTTGTAACGTGGGACAGTACCTTTCTGGGTAAGTGCTTGGTACACAACTAAGCCAATTCAAAATCTTCAAGTGGTGTTTCCCTTGAGCCAGTTGTGGTGGCTCCATCAGTGGTACAGTGAGGGCTGCTGTACCTGTTGAAAACAATTCACATTTTTTCTCTTAGATTAGTTTTCCTCCTGATTTGGCCATTGACAAGCCTGCTCAGCCTGTTAGCTGAAGGTGAAAAGTCATATAAGGGAAGGAGGGGATAAAATGTCCCTTCAGGGGCAACCAGCTCTTAAAACTGTCTGGGCCATAGCCTGAGACCTCATCCTCCACCTTTTCACTCACACTCCTGTCAGTTACAAATGTGCATGTTATAAAACTAGTGCTTGCTTTTCAAGAATGAAAGGTGATATTTACATCACTAACTATTCATAACTTTATCAAGCTCATAGGAAGTACAGTCTTCATCTTCTACCTGTATTTTAAGTTAGCTTTGTAGCTGGTCATTTAGTACAGTCCTGTTTAATTTGATATCTTTCACTGTTCTTGTAAGACCAGCATTGGGACTCAGGTGAAAATGGGGCAGAGAGGGTGGGAAAAGCCTGCAAAAATTTCACCTTGTTCAGATGCAACTTAATTCCAATCTGTGGAATCAGTTTAAGAAAATTCTGTTTATTGTGGACTAAGCAAAACCATGTAAATTTTCTTTCTTTTTTTCCTTTTAAGAGTACTTCATGCTCAGTATGGTGAACTGATTCAGCCAAGAAATGGTTCAGTTGATGAAACTCCCAAGATGTCAGCTGGTCAGATGCTTTTGGTAGCTTTTGATGGAATGTTTGCTCAAGTGGAAACTGCATTTGGTTTATTGATTGAAAAGGTATGGATTTCTTCATTTTGGAGTACTGTTTGAGTCAGAATTAGGAAACCTTTGAAAAACCAAACTAATTAATTTCCTTTACATTGCTCAGCTAAACAAGATGGAGATACCTCTTGCTTGGCGTAAGATTGACATAATTAGGGAAGCCCGCAGCACCCAAGTTAACTTCTTTGATGATGACAATAATCGGCAAGTTCTGGAGGAAATTTTCTTTCTGAAGAGACTGCAAACAATTAAAGAATTTTTCAGGCTCTGTGGTACCTTTTCTAAAACACTGTCAGGTAAATAAATGTGATCAAATATTCAGTATGCCTTTGTCCACTTCTCATCCTGTTTAGAAGAATGTAAAGTGTACTTTATGTTTGCTGTAACTTACCCTTGATATATGGTAAAGAAGCAGAAATGTAAAATTAATTCTCATGCTTTTGCTGTGTTTGTAGGTCGGGTATTATTTTTCTGGATGCATCAAATGTTTTGTTTATAACAAAAATACTATTTCTTTCCCCTTAAAAGGAATCTGTTCACTTGAAGATCAGAATGCAGTAAATGGACCTGTTCAAATTGTCAATGTGAAAGCCCTTTACAGGAACACTTGTTTTAGTGAAGATCAAATGGCCAAGCCAATTAAGGCTTTTACAGCAGACTTTGTGAGGCAGCTTTTAATTGGCCTTCCAAATCAAGCTTTGGGACTGACCTTGTGCAGTTTCATCAGCGCTCTGGGTGTCGATATCATTGCTCAGGTAGAGGCTAAAGACTTTGGAGCAGAAAGCAAGGTTTCTGTGGATGACCTGTGCAAGAAAGCTGTGGAGCACAACATCCAGATTGGCAAGTTCTCCCAGCTGGTGATGAACAGGGCCACAGTCCTGGCCAGTTCCTACGACACGGCCTGGAAGAAGCACGACCTGGTGCGCAGACTGGAAACCAGCATTTCCTCGTGCAAGACCAGCCTGCAGAGAGTGCAGCTGCACATTGCCATGTTCCAGGTGAGAGCCCAGCACAGGCTGGTGATTTCCAGCTTGGGTCTGGGCAAAGTGAGCATGAATCAGTGTCTGAGCACAACAAACACGATGTTTTGTTGAATAAGTTCTAAGGTATTTTAATAACCCTCATAAAGTATTTTGGTTTTAAGTTATGCTGTAAATATATCAGGAAACAGTGTTATTGCTAGCTTTTTTTGAAGACTAGCTGCTTTACAAGAGGCAAATTTGGCAACGTTTACATTTTTTTGAATCAATACATGTAGTTTTTTTCAATAGCCATTAAGT
Organism: Melanocharis versteri; assembly: GCA_013397845.1. NCBI lineage: Eukaryota > Metazoa > Chordata > Aves > Passeriformes > Melanocharitidae > Melanocharis > Melanocharis versteri. Next base: position 1,777,873 of record VZTG01002323.1, on the reverse strand, counting down.
AATCTTTCAGAAAATAAACATTCACTGGCTTTCTTATCAGCAATGCTGTCCTGTTCTCTCCCTTTTTCTCAAACAGATTATGACTTTAAGGGAGGAGATGGCTTAGAATAGAGGGTGTGAATTGCTGAAAGTCATCTTGTACCTTTCCTTCAAAGTATTAACGCATTAAATGTCTCCTTGCTCCACTCTTTGCTTCATTAAAAAATACAAATAGCAGTAAAATCCTGAAAAATGCTCTTCTGAGGCTTTAGATAAATGCCATTGTGAACTTTTTACGCTGGTATCCAGTTGTGTTGTACTGTCAGTGATCTTTATAGTGATTTGTAGGTTAAGGGGCAAGGCTTTCTCCAGTTCAGTTAATAAACCATTTCATAGACTGGTAAGCAAAATTGTCTTGGTTTTAATGTATCACAAGTGAATTGTTCCTGAATATTGATGGCTTTTCCTTTAGATCAAAAAATGTGTGTAAATCACTTCTAGTTAGTTAATGGACTGATTAATGGTATAAACATCCAAGCCAACAGAACATAGTTTGCAGCTACTTGTATAATTTAATGCTCTTTAATGATTTAGAACTTTGAGCTGTGCCAGTATCATCTGACATGCAGCCCTTTTAAGTGCCCTTAATATATACTCTTATAAATACCCTTATAAAGTGTACCATAGCACTGGAATTGCTGCTTATGATGCAAAGTATTTTGTGCTGAGCAGTACTGCTAATCAAGTGTTGCTGTTACTTTCTTAAAGTGGCAGCATGAAGATCTCCTCATCAGTCGCCCCCAGGCTATTTCTGTCACTCCTCCACCTCGTTCTGCAATTTTAGCCAGCATGAAAAAGAAACTTCACACGCTCAGTCAGATTGAAGCGTCCATTGCAACGGTCCAGGTAGGACTGTTTTGGGGAGGGTTGTTCAGCAGCACGTAGAAATGTGACTAGCACAAACTGCAAAATCGTCTGCCACCTTCAAATTACGTTATCTGGCTTACTGTCCTACACAAATGTGGGGGTATTGTCATTGATCTCTTCCAGTCTGTCTGATGGATACTGTTACATTGTTTGATTTTGCTGTCTCATCCAAAATGTTCTCTTTGGAATAGCAGTAAATCTCTTCGAAGAAATATACAAATCTGTGAAAGTACCTTTCTTTCTGAAGGCTGGTAATACTAATTTTCTTTAAGTTTGTCTGCCTTACTATTGTTTTTGCTTGCTAAATGTCAGAAGTTTCCTTTGTAGATCTGGGCAAATTCATTATTCTGTGTGTTAAGGTTTGTGTGCTGTGGCTTGGCTCAGTATTTTAGATTTCTTCGGTGCCAGTAAATAAGAATGTTTAATTGTTTATTAAATACTGCTTAGCTTCCTGAATTTTAATTTCCTTTTTTAGTTGTGAAGGTACTGTTTATAATAATTTATTGAATTGTTTGCAGAATAATAGAGGGACTCCTAGGATGTTACCTAATTCTTAGTCTAGAAATCTGATTACTTTTGCTTTTGTTTTTTTGGTGAGTTAAAATCTAGACAGGTAGACTTTCTATAACAATCAAATCCAGTTGTGATGTATACTGGAAATAAACCTTTAAACAGCATAAACTAACCTTTGTCAATCATGAATACCACAGTACTTTATATATATGGGCATGAGAATGTGTCTGCATGTGTTATATATGCATAATTTATTTAAAGTCAGGCTTAGAATGGTGTGTATCAGTATGAATTATCTGTATGGGTTTTTTTCTTCCCCAATGCAGGAGAAACTAGCAGCACTTGAAGCAAGTATTGAGCAGCGTTTAAAATGGGCAGGAGGTGCTAATCCTGCACTGGCCCCAGTCTTGCAAGATTTTGATGCCACTATTGCTGAAAGAAGAAACCTTGTACTGAAAGAAAGTCAAAGAGCAAGTCAGGTACTACAGATAAGTACAGTACTCCTGACTCCATAAGTGTCTTCACTCTGCATTTCCTACTCGAGGTTTCTGTAGAAGATATTTTTCTGCTCTACATCTAAAGAGCAAACATAGATAACCGGGTACTTCTGGGAATCACACTTGAAAGCAATAGGAATAATCTTTGTGAGAATTGCTGCAGGGTTGGATGACCCTGGGATGATATTGCTGCTGTAACTGAGCAGTATCTGTGTGTTTAAAATTCTCACTTCAAAGCACATGAAAAAAAAGCTGTTTGTCTAATAGGCGGTTGAAATAAAATAATTTTTCTCCTCTTGCTTCAATTTTCAGGTCACTTTCCTTTGCAGTAATATCATTCATTTTGAAAGTTTACGTACGAGAACAGCAGAAGCCCTAAATCTTGATGCTGCATTGTTTGAACTCCTCAAACGCTGTCAGCAAATGTGCTCCTTTGCATCCCAGTTCAACAGCTCAGTGTCTGACCTGGAGCTTCGCCTGCTGCAGAGAGTGGTAAGCAAAGGGCACAGCAAAACATGAAACATTTCAGAATCACTGCAGGGAGTTCTCAGTTTTGTCTTCCATTCTTAGTGTTATGTATACCTTCAGATAGAGTGTGGCTACAGAGTTTTTGCTGTCAGCTGCTAAACACTTGGCAGTGCTGTCTACACAGTAAGTGAATTTTATCTCTGGGTACAGATAAAGAAATGTTTCTGTTATTTTTAGGGCACTGGTCTCGAACATCCCATTGGCAGCTCTGAATGGCTTCACTCAGCTCACAAGCAGTTGACCCAGGAGATATCTACACAGAGAACAGTACAAACAGAAAGAGAACAGCAAATAGAAACAGTTTGTGAAACAATTCAGAATCTGGTGGATAGTATTAAAACTGTGCTCACGGGTCATAACAGACAACTTGGAGATGTCAAACATCTACTGAAAGCTATGGCAAAGGTATGCCTGAAGCATCCTTAAATTTATTCCTCAAACCCATGTCAGTACACGTAAAGAAAAAATAGCAGTTGTAACTTTGTGCTTTGTAAAGTATCTAGAAACAGCAAAATGTGTTTGTGCATATGGGGTTCAAGACATTAAGTTCGTATTTAAGAATTCATAAAACTTTCTAGCATTAGCCTTAGCAGGCTTTGGTTGAACTGAACCTTTTGTCTCTGTTGGCAGTTGAAACATTACGTTTATAAGTCCTCTTGGTTCTTAATCAGTAAAAAACTTTATAATTTTAAAATTTATTTTCTTGATACATAACTTCTGAAAATTCAAATGACAAACTATGAGGAGCTGAAAGGGCTAAGAAATGCTCAACTTTATTCTCTTAGCCAAAATATAGCAGTTGACCTTTCTGCACATCTTGGTTACAGGATGAAGAAGCGGCTTTGGCAGATGGTGAAGATGTTCCCTATGAGAATAGTGTTAGGCAGTTCCTGGGTGAATATAAATCGTGGCAAGATAATATTCAGACAGTTCTGTTTACATTAGTTCAGGTTATGGGTCAAGTCCGCAGTCAGGAACATGTTGAAATGCTGCAGGAAATAACTCCCACCTTGAAAGAACTAAAAACACAGAGCCAAAGGTAAGACAGTTACCTTGTCTCAGGTGAGAAAAGGCACTTTGCATACCTACTTTCATGTAGCAGGAACACATCATGGGGCACATACTTGATGATTTTCTTAGAACTCAGAAATCTTTTTGCAAAATTTGAATTAATTTAATTTTTGAGTTTTCAGAAAGTGAAGTAGTTGCATGAATATTTATCAACTCCATTATGTTTCCCAGTGTCTACAATAATCTGGTGGGGTTTGCATCACCCTTAGTCACGGATACAGCAAATGAATGCTCCAGCCCAACTTCAGCTGCTACATATCAGCCAACCTTTGCTGCAGGTAATACTTGTAAAAGTACAAACATGAAACCACCAGGAACTGACATTAGAGAGGGGATCATAGCTCTTGCTGAATTTTGCAATGCACGCAATTTCTGTAAGATTATAAAAGTCTATAAAATTTAGGTAATTCATCATACACTACTGACTGCTTGAGCATAGCTTTTGAGATCTGCTGTAACTCCGCACCACTCGGAATACATGGAAAGCATTGTCATGTGTATCAGCTGAACTGCGATATACATTGTCATGTGTATCAACTGTGAGTTCTGTTTAAATTAGTATTAAAATTTATGGAGAGTTAGGAAATAATTTGGAAACCCTACAAAAGCATTCATGTCTGCAAAGTTTTCATTACTTTAAAAACATGAATAACACTTCTCATGAGAAATCCTTCCCATTTAAACGTTTACTCTGCTGTCCGTATTTGGGCTAGGTGCAGGTTTACAATTTCTATCAAGAACAAGAATTGCCTTTCATAACTGTCCTATGAATGACAGAGGTTGAGAGCCCATAAAAATAATATAAGTAAATTCTTAGCAGTGGAATAAAACTTCTTGTTTATGAAGTGAAAGAAATTAGAAAATGGAAAGATTGAAAACTGGTGCAGAATTTAAAATGCAAATTTAAAATGCATTTGTTCTGAAAAACTGATAGGTCTGTTTGGTATGCATTTGATTGTGCTTTTTCTTGCCTCTATAATATGCTATTATTTTGAAGACTTTTAGCACTTTTAAACTTTCTTTACAGCTGTACGTAGCAATACAGGGCAGAAGACTCAGCCAGAGGTGATGTCACAGAATGCAAGAAAGTTAATTCAGAAAAATCTTGCAACATCAGCAGATACTCCTCCAAACACAGTCCCAGGAACTGGCAAAAGTGTTGCTTGTAGTCCCAAAAAGACAGCCAGGGATCCTAAAACAGGAAAAGGTAAATACAAACCTTAAAAAAGCAACTAGAAAAAAACCAACAGCCCTACCACTGACAGCAACAAAAAAAACACCTCAGTGGGTTTCTGTGCAGGAATGTCAAGTTGAATTAAGTTTATTTTGTACCTGTAGCCGTGCAGGAGAGGAATTCCTACGCAGTTAGCGTGTGGAAGCGGGTCAAAGCCAAGTTAGAGGGCCGAGATGTGGATGCCAACAGGAGAATGTCTGTGGCTGAACAGGTGAGTTGAAAATAAAGTTCCAGTACTGGTCCTTGCTTTAAATACATGGTAATTAGCAGGTGTGATTGCTGTGTGCCTTCAGGACTAAAATCCTGTTGTGGATGGGGGGTTCCTTTGGGGGTGGGAGCTATCCCAGTGCAAATCAGGGTTGCTGCTGCCTTGTATTGCTGCATTCTCTTTTATTTTTAGCTGTCATATGCTTTTTTTTTTTCATATGGGGGGTTTATGTAAAACCATGAATTAGATAAAACTGCCCTTTGTCTGTCAGTAAGCTAACATTTGTTCCACAGCTGCTGGTAGCCAGGGAGAATACGAGACCTGTACAGCTGCCCAAGGGACAGAACTTGTCTGTGTTCACTAACATAACACAACCACTCCTGTCTCTGGGCAACAGAGTCAGGGGTCACAGTTGTCCACATCTATTTGAGAATGTTGTGGCTACTTTCAAGATAGGGGCTGTGAATGAGATGATGTGTGATCTTTTTTTGCAGTACAGCTCCCTGTTTCTTATGTGGACTGCACAAAGTTATGTCTACAGTTACCTTAGATTTTTTTCAGTGAAATATTTGCAGGTGACATGCGACAGTAAATTCTAAGATCACTTAAACACTTAAAATTCTAGCTTATTTTTAATTCCTTGTTTGACCTTTTTAATAGGTTGACTTTGTGATTAAGGAAGCAACTAATCTAGATAACTTGGCTCAGCTGTATGAAGGTTGGACTGCCTGGGTATGAGTAGGGAGACAGCAGATCGGTCTGGTTCAGCGAGGTCAGACATCCACCAGAATCAACTCGGCCTCAGGCATCCGTAGCCGCACCACAGTCGGTGGTGATGCATACTGGGGCTTAATCTGAGGAAACCTAGGAAATCTCGGTGCACTGGGAAGTGAATCCTGCAGGATAGCTGCACTCAGGGATACGCTAAACACAATGGTCTGCAACCCCCACGGTCAAGGGTGAAAGCTCACCGCTTGAGCAACACGGTTTGTCTTTCTGCTATGGAAGAACTGCAAACGTGTCTGGGGGTCAGCTGCAGAAAGAAATCAGGATGCTACAAACCGCAGAGTGATTTGGAACTCAATTCCACCTGACCCTGTGAACAATTCAGGAAACACCGAACCCTGTTCAAAGAAAAACAGAAAAATGGGGCCATGAAGAAATCACAGCAAGGGCAGATTTGATGCATTCAGATTCTTGTTCCTCTTGTTACGTGGCAGCAGTGCTGGTTGAGTTGACCAGTTAGTACGGGAAAAGGCTACAAAATGTAAACTTCAGAAATGGACTGAAAGCAAAGAGCTGTACATCAGATACATGCTGCATTGGAAGAACTTCTGAGATAGAAGAAAAAGCCTTTGTTCTCTTCTTCCTTTCCTCTTTCCTTTCACTCCTCCCTCCCAGCCTCTCCTTGCATACACCCCTCTTGGCTTATTCTTGTAGGTTAGGCGTACTTCCAATATACTTTTTATTTCAATCCTTCTACTTCACAGTTTAGTCAAATTAACAACTTAAATTCTGTTTGGTAAACAATTTTTCCAAAAGCACTGAAAATATAGAACATCAATGATTACTTATGAGTTGGATGGTCAAATGCAAAATGTAATTTTGGTTATTTCAAAGTCATTTTTGTGATTCTATTATGTACAGTTTCTCAAAATTGTCACTGTGCATTTAAGAGTAATGATTCCTACAGGCATTTGATTTAATGTGCACTTCCCTCTGCTTGCAGTGTACACTTTTTTGTAATTCAAATTGTCCCTCCAATCTCATTCTACTGTGATTGCTGTAGTTTCTTTCGTACAACGTAGCTAATCCAATGTAATCTTTACCTTTTTAAAAACCAGGATAGAGTATCTAGTAGAGTTTTACATTGTTGATGACAGATGAACAATAAAGTGATGTTCTGGTGGAGGTAGAGTGATACGCTTTTTACTTCATTTTCCTAATCCTTTTAGTTCACTCTTGTAAATTCTAGTGCTTCACTTCACAGGGGTATACGTATAATCCAAGAAATGAAGGACTCTCAAATTTTTGTTCAATTAGATCTGTAAAGATTTCTGCAAAGTAGTTTTCCTTTGCCATATTTCTTCTATAGATGGTTGTTCAGTAATGCATTCATAGGGAATCTTCCACCAAGGTTTTCTTTAATCAGTTCTCAGAGTGTGATTATGGTCAGAAAAGTCTCTCTAAAAATGGCATCATCTTCCTTAGATCAAAGTCCTGCTTGTCTGCTGGTTGTCTGAAAGACTTCTTGCTTCGTTTTTTAAGTAGGACACCTTTAGAAGGCAACTTCCTTTTCTTGGAGCAAACAAACCCCACAGAGTTCAGTTACAACTGCAGAATTGTAAAGGTGCTGATAGCTGAAGCAGAAATGCACCCTGGCGTTCTGAACTCAGATAAATTCATTGTAGCTCTGTATAAAAAGTTTCTCTTTTGTAAACTTGGTGACTTTATTATGCACAGTTGCTGAAAAATGTGGGAAGATCCTTAATGCCATTTTAGTCACTTTTCAGACTAAAACCACACTTTCAATACAGCATTTTTCCATCAAAATCCAAGTATTAAAAGATTTGAGCCAAGCCCACTACTGGCATAAAATGAATTTAATTGGAAGGGTTTGCAGCAGTTCATCTGAGTAGGAAGCTTGGCTGGTGATTTTTTGGATAATGCTGGCAAACTTCTGTTCCTTTCAGTATTTGCACTATGCTAACTGCTCTGCCTCCGCAGTAGGTCTTAGAATTCACTTTCTCCTCTGTTGCCAATTTTTTGTGGACATGCACTTTGAAGTGTAAGAGTTTTCAACAGTCATATGGCCTTCCTTGCACTCTGATTGCCTGATTACCTCTAGGGAAGTCACAGGCTTTGCATCTAACAGTACCCGTGCAAATGCATTCCACTGCCACTGCTTCCTGACCCTCTGCCACGCACGTCGCAGGAAAAGCTGTCGGAATGTTGCAGTGAAGAACATTCATATGCAGAACAAGACACTTGACACCGTTGGTCCTTTTCATTTTTCTCCAGTTAAAAGTAACCTTATGAACAATCTGTTGGAGAAGTGTAGTGACAGGAGTGTGTTGTACCTGCTGTTTTGTTTCTTGGAAGCTGGGGGAAAGGGAGGGGTAATGCACTCACCTGTGGCTCATGTATTATACCTCTGCCATCCAGAAATGAAACACTTGTGTGGAGATGGGTTCTTACTGCGTAATTTAATAAAGTTTTAAAAAATAATAAAGGAATATGTATTTTTAATTTCCTTCTATGCAAAACTGTGTGGTTCTGAAAATTACAGGGAAGAATAAAGTGCCTGATAGAAACCAAACCCCAAATTAGAGCAGGATTCTCCAGAGACTTAAATTTGCATAACTAATGCAAAGGAGACAGCTCAGATGTGCAGGAGTTAGTGAGACTGTCACTGTCAACTTGTGTGCTGACGCATTTTTCGTGGAAATGTTGACAGTATGGGAGGTTGTTAGAGTCTTGGTGAAACCAAAAATTCAGATTCTGCGCATACATCCTTCATAGTAAATAAGACTGCGTTAGTTACATTCTCTAAAAAGATGCTTCTTAGGGAGACATAAGAGTACTTCCTTTATTTCCAGTAAAACTGGTGCTTATTTTCTCTGCAGTGAGGCACACCTCGAGTAATGCAAGTCTAGACTCACCTCTCTAAATCCATCCAAACCAGCTGAAGCTATAGAAGTAAAACAGTTCAACTGATGGCAATTTTTTGCCTGCTGCTTACCTGCAGTAAATGTTAACCAAGGGACCATGCTGTAAAGTAACGTCTCAAAGCGAAATTTCATGTATGTTCAGCAGTTTTGTTACCCCCTCGCAATTCTACAGGCTTGTGGTTGAGAGGCTCATGACCCTTTGAAAATTGAGTTGCTTGTTTGCCTCTCTTCCTTCTCCCCTTCTGTAAAGCCAGGATGTGAACATGGCTCTGCCAAATGGATTGTGGGATGTGTTAAACTGGAGTCATTAGTGGAGTACTAGATTATTTTGGTAGGATAATGGCACTGCCAAGACAACAAATTGAAAATGCAGCAGATCTCTACAGTTAACTGAAATTAGTTTTGTACTTTGTAGGGACTTCATGGTCTGGTTTTGCTTTGCAACAATTAGTTTTGCCCTCAAGGATGAGTCTGTTTAAATAGTAATGTTTGTTAATTTTTCAAGTGTCTGTAAAAGACCCAAGTCCCCCGTATAAATTGGACATAAATCAGAGGGAAGGAGCTAGTTTTCCAAGGAAAAATGAGATATCTATAAAAGCATTGGTGACAGTCAGTGCTGTCTACCCTCTGGTAGACTGATTAAATAATATTTACCCTGTTAACTGCTTTGGGGTATCTGTATGAGAAACACCATAAACATATTCCTTCAGAAATACTGGAGAGGGTTAGAGAAGTTAAAGCTCTGTTTTTCTAAGTGCTGTAGTCTTTAAGATTAATTTACTTCAATTATTCATCAATATGTTCTGTGCCTGGTACATTAGCCATTCTGTTTTAGTACGCTCAAGTACTTCAAAGGTTTCTTTGCTTTCTTCTTTCTTTCTTTCTTTTTTCTTTTTTTTTTTTTGTCAAGCTTTTCCTAAAATTAGCAGACACACTTTATGCATTAAAGAATTTGACTAGGAAAAATGTTTGAGATGACACCTGCCATCTGTGTTTGTTAACATGGTCCCAAATGATAAAACACATTTTTTTCTTTAATGGCAAAGTTAGGAGTATACTGTTAACATTTTAGCTAAAGAATTTCATTGAAATTACAGATATTATCTACAACTACTGCTGTGTACATAAATGCATAGCTGATTAGAGCAATTCTGCCATTCATCAGGCTAATTTTTTATTAATAGCATAATAATGTGTATTAGGTATGCTGAAAGGGTGGAGGCTTGACATGTAAACTTTGTGTGTCTGTTCTGAGTGCACAGAGCAATTACACCGCCCCTTTTAAAGGTGCTTTGAAGCCAGCTTGGGCATTTGATTTTCTGTGCATCTGCTAAGAGGGAATCTTGGTGCAGGAAGAATTGATCCCCTTGCAGCATGGTCTGTGCTGTGCATTGAGGCAAGCAAAACAGTTGGGTGTAGCTCAGGTAAGGTACAGGAGAGGAGACTGAGCTACTGCTCATCCTCTACTTCCTACACCAGGGCTGAGATTTTAACAACGGAATTTATAAATACGTGTATATGTAGGCACACATTTTTTTTAATTTGACGTGGTGCCTCACAAGGCCTGGCTGCTCAGCAAGGGAGGGGTGGGCAGGTGGCAGGGCCCTGTCCTGTCCTGTGCTCTGGAGAGCAGTGGCCTCTCTCTGGCTCCTCATGGGCTTGAGGGCACCCAGCAACACTCGCCTGTCCCTCCGCCCCTCTGAGTTATGGAGTAACACTTAACAGGAGGGAGAGGCACCTCTGCGGGAACCTGGCTGGGAGCTGGCATTTGGAAGACTGGCTGGAACATGGTGAATGTGACGGGCTAGAGATCATGGCAATGCCTGCTTTTTCCACTGGTAAGTGCTGGGGTTTTTTGTGGTGAGAATCATATAAATGGATGGAACCAGGAGCTGGCTCATGGTATCACAGAGCCAGAGCAGTGCTGCTGCAGGACACTGCAAATATCCCTAGGAACTGTAATGCATCACAGATCACAGAATGCTGGGGGTCCTTTAACACCATCTAGTCCCAACCCTGCTGCCATGGGCAGGGACATCTCCCAGGACTCAACCTCCCTGGGCAAACCTGTTCTCACCACCCCCAGTAAAGAATTTCCTCCTAATGTCTCACCTAATTTTCCCTTCTTTTAGTCTGAACCCATTACTCCTTGTCCTGTCACTACAGTTCCTTGTAGAGGCCTCCTTCAGACACTGGAAGACTGCTATGAGGTCATGCTTCTGTATGGCTCCATATTCTTAAAAGACTACAAAAATTATTGCTAGCATCACTTCCTTATGAAATCACCTTTTGTGTGAGCTTTGCTGTGGTAAAATTACAGATTTTGAGAGTGAACTCCACCATTTGTAAAATGTTACACGAAAATACTGTTAGCTTTTAGCAGCATGTGAATGAATTTGAAAGTTCTTCAGTAGAGAATTTGTTCTTTACATACATTCTAGAGTGAGAAGCACCCTGTGAAAGCCATTCAGGACGGGCATATGTTTGTTCTTACAGTGTCCTCCTTAGTCCTTCTCTTTTTTTGTCTCCATCGGGCTGGTGCCAGAGCAGTTTTGGTGCCCGAGTTGTTTTCTTTGCTCTCATTATAGCCTTGCGTTACATCCTGGGCACAGTGATTGAGCTCATTAACACACGTGCCTGAAGCATTTAAAAGCTGAGTCAGAAACAATATTTATATCCCAGTGCCTTTCTCCTGTATTTATTCGCATGCTACCACAAGTTCTGAAGGAAATAAAACACGTTGTTGGGCTTTGATGTTCCGAACAGAACTTGCCCTGTGCTGGGCACTGCTGAGGCCGCACCTCGGGCGTTGTGTCAGTCCGGGGCCCCTCAGTTCAGCACGGACACTGAGAGGCTGGAGCGAGTCCAGAGCAGGGCACTGGGGCCGGGGAAGGGCCGGGGCACAGCACAGGTGTGAGGAGCAGCAGCTGAGGGAGCTGGGGGTGTTCGTCCGGAGAAAAGGAGGCTCGGGGGTGACCTTATCACCGAAAGGAGGCTGGAGACGGGTGGGGGCCGGGGTCTGCTCCCAGGAAACAGGGGGCAGGACAAGGGGACCTAGTCTTAAGCTGCGCCTGGGGAGGTTTAGGTTGGACATGAGGAAGAATTTCTCCACAGAGTGATCAGACATTGGAACGGGCAGCCCAGGGAAGTGGTAGAGTCACCGTCCCTGGAGGTGTTTTAAGGTAAG